>CM049812.1:16279715-16334715 GCA_027422405.1 Ptychobarbus kaznakovi | reverse complement strand
AACGTCGCTAAAAGCTAATGCTCTATCATGCCCTACTACACCAAACCCAACCCTAAACCTATCTGATAGTGTTAACAAATGCAAAACTGATATAAAAATGTATTGTTGATGCAACCGTGCCATTTAAACGTCCTTACATGCAGATGTGAAGTGATTTGATTACAGCTCCTCGTTTCTCAAATACGTCTCCGTACTCCGTAATGGAAACCCATGGATATGAATCTGGATATATGTGATGCTAACATTCAAAAGCATCAGTTTTCAAACCTCCATGCTTTTTAAAATCAGCTTGAAGTCATTCTATTCTTCAAGTAATTGTGTGAAAATACGCTTTATTAATCAAAACTGTAAATTAGTGTGAAAAGGAGTAAAAGGTGTCCGAGTTTTACTGCCTCTAGTGTTTGTTTCTTTTGGAAATTGCAATAATATATAGTTATTGGTACATATTTTGTGTCTTGCTAAAAAGTGCACCCAGGGACTTAAATGCTATGAGACCAGGTAGATTATAACACAGCGTATTTTTCAAAGGCTGGTCATTTTTGACTGGGAACACCAAATTAGATGAAGGTTTTTCAGCAGCACAAGGGTTAATACCCAGAATATAGCCACTCTGTGTTGGTTTAGTAACGTGATCAATGTCATGAAGCATCATCACAGCCATCAGTTCTACATTCAGTCCTCTGGAATGATATCACTCGATTGAATGAGTGTTATCAGTGGTTATCAGGTCTCAGATATGGTTCACAAGGTTCATCACCGCACGCATGTATGAAGGTGGAGTACCAGCAGAGGCGATCCTTTCCCCAATAACTGCACACGGACCAGTAAATATTGAAGTTATTGTGCATTTACTAGAAATACCACAGTAAAACTACGGTTACGGCATGGGATAATTTGTGGTTACTGTGCATTGACTACACATAACATGGTCGAGTACAGTTACTATGGTAAAATGTGGTAAATGTTTCCCACCATAAGCAAATTTTTTCTTAATAACTTCATTCATAAACACGGAACAATTGAGCATTTTACGAGACTGTATTTACACATATTGCCAAAAGTATTGGCACCCCTTCTAATGACAGGTTTGAGTACTTTAGTAATTTCCATGAGTACAAATCTTAATGTTTAAGCATATAATGATATTCTAGGGAATCTAATTGTATAGCAACAGTTTGGACAGAACCCTTTTCTATTCTAACATGACAGTGTCTCTGTGTATAAGACAAGAATCAAAGAGAAATTATGATTGAGTCAGTGTGGAAGAACTTGAGGTCTGCAGAAAGCAGCTGAACACCTTGGTGGACTTTAAATGAGCCACAAACTCACACCAACTGACTTGTACTCATTATATGGACAAAAGTACGACCCCTTCTTTAGAAGAGAAAAAGGCACCAAACTGTGCCAACAAAAATGGAAACATAATTTTTAAATGCATGAATTATGTTCCCATCTGTATTGTGAAAGGCTGAAACCCTTTTTTGATATGAGATACTTTTTAATTATTTCACTGTCATGTTTTCAATGAAAGCGTTCATTTGTGGTTTATTTCAAAAGTAGGCGTTCTAAGTCTCGGTTGATGAATTTTTGTTGGGGCAAGCAAAAATGGCATTTATGTCACTAGAAAAGAAAAAATTGAGAATATTAACAAAAGTTTAGTAGCTGTTTTCTTTAAACTTGTAAAAGGATTTAAACTTTGGCTAGGATTTTAATTGATTTATTTTATTATAAATCAATACATGATCTTCAATGTTTGAAACAATTTGGTGTTTAAATGGGATTCTTTGCGAAGTGGTGGAAGAAGAGCTGTGTTTTTATTTCTGGTGATGTTATTTAGGCTTGTCCAAGATGGAAGTTTGATTTTTTGTGGTATTTTATTTGTATATTGTATTGTAATAAATGAAGTTTTAAATTCCCCTCTCTCTCTCTCTCTCTCTCTCTCTCTCTCTGTTCTCTTCTCTCTCTCTCTCTCTCTCTCTCTCTCTCTCTCTCTCTCTCTTCTCTCTCTCTCTCTCTCTCTCTCTCTCTCATAACAGTTATTAACGATTGTCTGCTATCAACGTCAAGCCTCCGTTACGGTTTAAAATGACGTTTTGTAATTAGAAGAGAGTCGTTAATGAGATGCGGAAGAAATAATCTCCTCACAATAACGATTGAATATAAAAACAGACGAATGCCTTGAAATACATCATCTGATCGATGTCTCAAGGTGTGGAAACCATAGTATAAGCGTAATAATTGACTTCCAGCCATTGAATTATTAGAAACATAATGCACACCCGAGATGCAACAGCCAATGATGACTGCATCACCACCTCGGGTGTGCATTATGTTTCTAAATTAATGATCAATTATTCCTTACTAATAAAACAAACCAGCACGGATGAGCTTGATTGTTTTATAGAGTAGAGATTGCTTGAAGTACATTTATCAACAAACATTTAGCTGGAGCCGTTGTTTCGACATCAAGAGGCGATTGATCAAATAACACATTAAAGCCTCACGGTGTCTTCAAATGGACATAGTTTGAGTCTACTGTAAGCTACATTGATATGTTGCGCAAGACGTCACACACAAAGGCCTAGTAACTGTCTTTTGTGCTAGTTCTGACAGGAATACATCATCCGTGGGAGTTCAGCATCTTTACACCATTACTGGCGTATTCTGGGCTCTTTATGTGTCCTGACAATAAGATGTATCGAGCAAACATCGCCGTTGTGAAAAATACATATTTAAAGAATTTTTGGGACAAACAAAGGCTGATGTCAGAGCGCAGGGCGTAGCACGAGGAGCTCCGTAGTCTCGCTTCACGGCTTCTGAATGAGAGCAAGGTGAGGTCTTCACATGAGAAAACACTCCAGAGAGACTAAACGCTGTGTAGATGATTCAAACACGGTGCTAAAGACAGAGAGAGTGATTCAGAAAGGGCAAAAACAGAACAGATACAGTTTGTATGAGACTCAATTTGACATTTTCAAAATAAGCAATCATGATCAGTGTCGGGGGGGTAACGCATTACAAGTAACGCGAGTTACGTAATAATATTACTTTTTTCAAGTAACTAGTAAAGAAATGCATTACTTTTTAATTTTCTAGAAAATATCTGAGTTACTTTTTCTCCATTTATTGACCGATGTGTGAACATGATCTTACTGTAGATCTAATCTAGACTAAATATGAATGTGTATTAATTCATCCCACTCGCAAAAAACAGATTCAGTATTCATCAAAATGAATTAAAACAGTGAAATGCAAACTCAGAATATGACGCAAACCTGCAATAATTAAATATGTTAAACAACACAAATATATCTAATCTCATTTTATTAACCGATGTGTTTGCTGCTGACCTTTGATGATCAGTTCAATCATAATAATAATAAAAAATTACTTTAGATAAACTAACAATTGTGCTTCGTTGTTTTTTATTGCTGAAGAGTGTTGAACTTCTCCTGTGTTCTTCTGTACAGACGTGATTTACTCGTCCTTCAGCCTGAGGTTTATTCATTACACTTTTTGGTGTGAAAGGCTTTTATATTTGCTATAAATATAACTTCTTGTATTAAAAACAAACAATCAAGCCCTGCTCATATTTAAAAAGTAACGCAAAAGTAACGTAACGCATTACTTTCCATAAAAAGTAATTAAGAGAAAATTAAATTTGTAACGTAATTAGTTCCTTTTTTAGGGAGTAACGCAAGTAACTTTCCCCAACACTGCTCATAATAAGTTTGCAGATTAAAGGTAAGTGACTAGAGAGATTCGTGTCTGCAGCCCGACTTCATTTGTGTAGAATTGTTTAGAATTTCAGAACTGATGTCTCCTGCTTATTCAGGAACATTTCAGACATCGAAAGAAATAAGGAACAATATGCCAATATTGACCATAAGGGGCATAATTTCTTCCTCATGTCAAGCAATATATATATATACACAGATTTATAATGTTTCTAATGCTCATCAAGACTGTATTTATTCAATCATAAATACAGAAAAATCTATAATATTGTGAAATATTATTGCAATTTCCTATATTGGATTCCTATTTTAATATACAACAACAACAACAACAACATAATATCTGTTAAATTATAATTTATTTCTGTGATCAAAGCTGTATTTTCAGCATCATTACTGCAGTCTTCAGTGTCACATGATCTTCAGAAATCATAATTATATGCTGATTTATTATGAATGTTGAAACCTTTCATATTGTTATTTAACGTGATTCTTTGTTTTTGATTTTCTTTGATGAATACAAAGTTAAAAACAATCGCATTTGTTCAAAATCTAGCAATATATTAATTTATTAAAAAAATATTAATTTATTAAAAATAATAGACAGAAAATATTACTGACCCCAAATTTTTGAATAGCACAACAATATATTTTTGAAATAAATTTTGTTCTTTTTTAACATTTTATTAATTAGAGAATCCTAAAAAAAATATCTCAGGTCCCCAAAAAATATGAAGCAGCATAACAAACTCATAATCAGCATATTATTATGATTTCTGAAGATCGTGTGACTCTGAAGACTGGAGTAATGATGCTGAAAATACAGCTTTGATCACAGAAATAAATTACAGTTTAACACATATTCACATAGAAAACATTGAGTTTTGGACCATACAAACATGAATGAGATATTAACCAGATATTCAAAGAACGAACACTGGATATGTTTATAAAGCCTTTACATACTGGTGCAGTATTGCATTTTATTATGGGTGTATAGAACTGGATAGAAAGCCAGATGAGAGCCAAATTTGGTTGTAATGAATAAGACTGGGCGTTTGATGTAAATGCACCATCAACTAAAGATAGTTTATCGTCTCTTACAGTTTAATCTTTGCCAAAAATGATGACTGAAGCATTGCATCTTCTGTGCATTCCAGGCCAGAACAGCATTTCAGTCTCAAACACAATTTACTGAAACATGCTCCAGATCTGTAAAAAAGCCCTCTCAAGCGGAACAACCCTGGCTTTTTTATCTAGATGGTCAGATAAAATGCTATCTGCCCCCATAAAGCTGGCAGTCTTTAGCAGGAGGCACTTCAATGTGCTCTGATAAAGTTCAGGCTCGTTTAGAAGGCCAATAAAAGGATCTGAAGTCTTCTCTGGGCGTATGTGAATGATCGGTATGAACTCTGGCTATACTCAGCGAGAATGGAAAGTGATGGTTCTCGGGCCGAGCGAGACATGCATGTGAAGCTCCAGTTTGCATGCATATCTTGTTTAATGCATGCATCTTTCGGTAAGTTTCCAGTCTTTAGCGGTTTGGGATGCAAAACGGACTATTGGCTCCCGAAGACGCTGTTTTTTTAGGAGTGAAGCCCAAACATGATGGGTAGAGAATACGCCTTTGTCTGGGCCTTCCAGGTAAGCCAGAGAGGGACTTGCAGGACCACCAGTGCTGCGTGCATGTGTGTCTGTGTGTGCCTGTGTGTTTGTTGCTGGGTGTGTTTGTGTACAAATGCAAACATGTGTGACTAGGACTTTGAATGGGCTGGTTCTGTGAGCTAGGAGGTGTAGTAACTCGATCACTGTCGCTCTACGTTTACTCTGGTCTGTGCTCAAAGCCTCACGCAAAACCAACAGAGGAGTAGAGTATGTAGCGGCCGGTGAGAAAAATAAAGCAATGTTGTGTCTCGGTTACACTCTGTGTTTTCTGACAACGAGCCAGCTTTGAGCAAACATGCCACACTTTAATAGGAGCTAAATTAAAACAAACAACCCTCTTAGGATTCATAAACGTGTCTCTGGAGCACAAAAGCAGTCATAAGCAGCACAGGGATATTTGTAATACATTGTATGGGTCAAAATGATACATTTTTATGTTATGACAAAAATCATTAGATATTAAGATCATGCTCCATGAAGATATTTAGTACCGTAAATATATCAAAACTTACTTTTTGATTAGTATTATGCATTAAGAACTTCATTTGAACAACTTTAAAGGTGATTTTCTCAATATTTAGATTTTTTTGCACCCTCAGATCCAGATTTTCAACCAAATATAGTCCTATCATAACAAACCATACATCAATGGAAAGCTATTTATTCAGCTCTCAGATGATGCACACATCTCAATTTCAGAAAAATGACCCTTTAGACTGGTTTTGTGCTCCAGGGTCATATTTATACAGTTTTCTAAAGATCCAAAATTCCGTCATGCTCCTGAGATAAATAAACATCATCTAACTGTTCTTACTACGGCTGTTAAAAATGATAACTCAGCAGAAAAATGACTTAATGAAATGTGTTTCTGATGCGAGTACATGTTGAAGCTGGAGCTGTAGACATTGCTGACACGCTGGCACACTAAATGCAACGTTTTTTCCTGGTTACACCGAAGGAAAATATTCAACCAAATGAAAAACATTCCTTTGAACGTTTGAAATAAGTCACAGTTTATTTTAAAGACCAATTCTCACTATTAACTAGTTGCATAGCATGCATATTACTAGCTTATTGGCTGTTTATTAGTATATAAAGCAAAGCCCACGCTCAGCGAAGCAAACACTGGAGCCTGTGGCAGGGAATACAGACAATTACGGACTACAAGCCCCCACCACAGACCTTAGAGCACCATCCCCCTGCTGAATGAGCTGAATGCCTTCTTTGCTCGCTTTGAGGCACAAAACAGCACCACTAAGAAGACTCACCTCCTCCCGGCGACCAGTTTGCTGTCCTCGGACAGCGTGAGGAGATCCCTCAGCAGGATAATGCAGAAAGCCCGGGTCCTGAAACATTCTGGGCGTGTACTGAGAGACTTCAGTGGACTAGTTCTTCACAGCATCTTCAACATCTCACTAAGCAGGCTGTTGTCCCCATGCTTCAAAGCTACCACCATACCAGTCCCGAGAAATCTTATTGCTTCAACGACTACCGTCCAGTAGCACTTCCTATTCCCAGAAGTGCTTTGAACGGCTATATGCAACACATCAAGCTGTCCCCCCCCCCTCCCTACTCCTTCCATTTGCATTAGGTCCAACCGCTGCCTTGCCATTCGGCAAAAAAGACTCATATGAGGATCTGTTCATAGACTTCAGTTAGCATAACACAATCCCCCAGCAGCTACCACAAATTGGCCCAGCTGGGGCTCAACACCTTGTGCACTGGTTGTTGGACTTTCTGACCGGGAGACCTACAGTACGTCGGCATTATTAATCTGCTGAAGCACACACGCAATTTATTAAGTTTGCGGATGACACGACTTTGGGTCTCATTGAACAGAGATGAGACAAAAGAAGCGAGGTGAGCCGCCTGGCCGGGTGGTGCAGGGACAACAATCTCTCTCTGAGTGAGAAGACGAAGGAGATTTGTTGACTTCAGGAGAGTGCACACTAACCCTCTGAAAACGGTGCGAGGGAGAGAGCAAGAGTTCCTGGGTGTGCAAAAGAGGACCTCTCCTGGTCTAACAACACTAATGGCCAAGAAAGCACAGCAGCGTCTCTACTTCCTCCGCAAACTGAAGAGCCAGAGCCCCGACCCCCATTTGCACCTTCTACAGAGGCACCATAGAGCATCCTGATCTGCATCACTGTGTGGTATGGCGCCTGCAACGCGTCTGCCGCAAGTCCCTTCAACGGAAGTGAGAGCATAGAAGATTTGGTGTCTCTCTCCCCTCCCTCCAGGTCATCTAAGACCGTCTCACCCGCAAAGCCCTCAGCATTGCAGGTTCCCACCCACCCGTATAGCTTCTTCAGTCTACTGCCATAGGGAGGAGACTGCGGAGTCTCCAGGCGAGGACCAGCAGACTGAAGGACAGCTTTATGGCTGTCAGGAAGCTGAACTCCCTCCCGTCCTTGCCCCCCCTCCCCTCTTTTACCCCACGCAACACTGAACTCTGACCAGACCCAGTCCCCCCCCAATGTCCACACCCCAGTCCCCCCCCCCTTACAACTGTGACCGCACCAGTCACTTTGTGCAGCACTGGAACAATCTCTACCTCATCCAGCATTGTTGTATTTACCTCCTCTGAAGTCTGATAAAAGACTGTTATTTTTCTTGCCCTTGTATCTGCAGTTTTTGTTTTATTTAACTGGTTTGCATCATCTGCCATGCTTATGCCACTATTTATCTCTTTTTATTTTAAATTTTAAATTTTTCTACAATGTCCTCATTTATATCTGTAATGTATGTAAATGGTTAAACTATTTATCTGTATTTGAACGTTATTCAGTGTTTAATGTTAATATCCCAAGGGCCTGAGAGTAACATTTCAATTCTCTGTGTGACTGTATGTGGAAGAATTGACCAACTACTACTACTACATATTAATGTTTATTCGGCATCCTAAAATTGACAAATACCGTATTATTAATAAGCAGCAATTTAGGTGTTTATTGAGACAAAAGTCATAGTGAGAATTTGTCCTTAACCCTAAAACAGGCAAGAGTGGAAAATGATAATCTCATGTGACTTTATCCTCAGGATTGGTGGGTAATTACAACTCTCCCGCATGTGTGACATGTCCAAGTGTCCTAAAATTGACATTTTTATTATTTTTTTATTTAACTGTCTCATTTTATCCTCAGGGGTGGGCAAACAACCCCGCACAGTTTAACACCATCCCTAAACAATCATACAATGCAATTTATGTAACAAAAATAATGATGTAATCCTGCAGATGTTTCAGATGTGTTTGATCGGGGTTGAAGCTTAACGCTGCAGGATGGTGGCCCTATAGGAGCAGGGTCGGACACCCCCGTTCTACCACAAAATGAAACCCTGCAAGAGAAAAATGCAAAGATGTAGTCAACTAAATGTGAACTAAACTAAAATATTAATATTTGCGCAATTTGTAAACTCAAAATGAATAGAAACGGGGCTTAGAGACCATGAAGGCGTATAGTTTCCTCCCTAAGGGCCCCGGGGCCTGGAATGTAATTTCTACCCTACATGTATAACCCCATCCACCCCCACCCCCCCACCCAACTTTTCCGAGCTATTTTGTTTTAATCAACGGGCTCCACCTTGTATTTTCTGTGATTTCTGTGACTTCTGGTGTATTTTATATGTGTATTCTCTACACCCCCCCCCCCCCATTTAAATGAAATAACCAGAACCGCGGGCACAATTTACCGTGTAACACCATTCATTGTCAATACTGAAGATATCCTTTTTTTATACCCTAAACAAGCGAGTTACACTTATTTCAAAATGTGATAAAAAACAACATATGACTATCAAAGTCTCAAAACAATGTTCAGTGTTTTTGGCTGGAAAAAGTCAGATTGATTATGCATACTTTCTATATTTTCTGAATGTCCAGCTCCATGGACGGACGTGTTGGCTTTCGGTCAAAACGAGCAGAAAGTGCCACCATACTCCAAACAACCTCAACTATGATAATGATAACAGTATTGGATGAACAAATCTTCCCCGTGCCTCCTACAAGAGACTGAAGAGTATGTATCGTGTGGTACATGCCTGTTTTGGGGTTCAAAAATAAAGTGTTGACTTTAATAACTAGTATTGCAGTTATGAGCTCAAAACACGTTAAGCATAGTGCATGATTTGGGATTTTGATGTTTGCATCACATAACTAGCTCCACATTTTAATGTTAGGTGATGAGTTTTTGTCTCAAGGTCTGCATTTAAAGTCACAACAGAGATGGAAATACAATTTTTAAGTACATGAGTTATGTTTTCATCTTTGTTGGCACGGTTTGGAAGAGCCTTTTTCTCTTTTCTTAAAATACCAATGCCAATACTTTTGTCCATATAATGAATGTACAAGTCATTAGTGTTTGGAGATGAGTTTGTGGCATTTAAAGTCCACCAGAGGTCAGCTGCTTTCTGCAGACCAGTCAAGTTCTTCCACACTGACTGAATCATCATTTCTCTTTGTCCTTGTCTTATACACAGAGTTCATGTTAGAATGAAAAGAGTCAACTGTTGATATAAAATTAGATTCCCTAGAATATCATTAAATGCTTAAACATTAAGATTTGTACTCATGGAAATTACTAAAGTAGTCAAACCTTTCATTAGAAGGGGTGCCAATACTTTTGGCGTTATAGTGTATGAATGGCAACCATAAGCTATTAATTAAGAGTTTGAGGGGGGGGGGGGGGGTGTGTAGGTTATTCAGTAGTTCTCTAGCGATGATAATGTTAGTCTGCACTGAACATGACATATTAGACTTTCTCTGAGAGCTGTATGAGAGCTTGGATCCTTTTCAGATAATGACATAATATTGTTTTCATCATTCGAGACATTATGACTCTGAAATAGACTTTTATAGCACACGGTGCTAGTTCACACTGCTTTTCATGAGTTCCCATACCGGTCAGGGCTGGTTAGTGATGGTTTATGCATAGTTGTGCTTTTCACCAGTAAAACATCGCTGGCGAATTAGTCCTCAAACATGGTTTTCTGGTTCATCCAGTGCACAAGCTGACGAGCGTTCATATGCATTATCAGTCAACTAATGGACAAGCAATGCCATGAATCTCTTTATGTTTTCCAAACAGGTTTTAAACATCATGAATGTGAGATAGAGTGAATTATCTCCATCAGTATGAATTCATATCAACGCTATATTTCCTGCATGTTTTAAATGATAAATATTCTGAGCTTATAGTTATAGTATCTGTCAGCTTTTAATAGTTCCTTCTAATTTATCCTCTTTCTTTATAAATGTGTCTCTGTTATAAGCTCTGTCTTCTCTTGGCCCTGTCTCATCTCCTTAGTCTCTCTACTTTCTCCGTTCCCTTACCAACAAGTAGTACACTTCAAGTTAACTTCATTAAGTATACTTCAAGTATATTTTTAAGTATACTCAATGTAGCAAGTATACAAATACCAGTGTACTAGTAGTATACTATCTCAATACTCATTGGGGCTCACTTTCTAGTATACTTCACAGTAGTAAACTTTAAGTACACGACTAGTTTACAATGTTTATATCTTGTACTGCAACTATACTAAACGTGCACTTATAGATATACTGATACTTGTTTAGCATGTTTAGTACACTTTGAAGTATAGTCTACACGTTTAGTAGTTTTATACTGTATAGTGTACTTTACATCATACTTTAAGTACACTACTATCTCCCTGTTTAGGTATTAATTAGTATATATGAATATCTGAACATACGAAACATCAAAAGAAAGAACAGAGTATATTGTAAACAAACACATTGTATTGTAGTTTAATGCGTTCTTTTTAAACACTTGAATATGGGTAAGTTTCATAATAAATAAAGACTATTGTGAACAAAAATCATTGTATTCAGAATGATAATCAAATCAACAGCACAAAGCTTGACAGTCATTATTACCTCGTGATATTTTATTCATAACGTCACACAGTTATGATGCTGTTTTATGTCTGATGGTGGTGTTTGATTACACGTGGAAGCATCTGTTGTTTCGGTTTCTTCTTCACTTGTGATTATTTTGGTAATTATGTACAGTAGATGTGTTCTAGCGCCTCCTACCGTATAACATTGAAAACATGAGGAGCACATCGCTCAAATACATTTAGACTTATTTCTAAGTATGTATATTTCTGAGTACATAAAAAGTAGACATTCCTATTTTTAGTTTAAAAGAAGTACACTAATAGCACACTTGAACACATACACTTCTTTTTCGTAAGGGTTGTGAATCACCGAAGCACGAGCAGCTGCGTTTGGGTCCACATTGTTTGGTTCAGCTGAAGGGGTTGCGGCCAGCTAAAACCAATGGGCCATATTTCAGCCCCAAAGTAGCGGACAGGCTTTGATCAGAGCAGACGGCAGTGGTCTGATGGTGATGGGGTCAGTGCTGAGGGATTACAGCCTCTGCTGCACAACTTTACACTCTACGTTCTGTGTGTGTGTGTGTGTGTGTGTGTGTGTGTGTGTGTGTGTGTGTGTGTGTGTGTGTGTGTGTGTGTGTGTGTGTGTGTGTGTGTGTGTGTGTGTGTGTGTGTGTGTGTGTGTGTGTGTGTGTGTGTGTGTGTGTGTGTGTGTGTGTGTGTGTGTGTGTGTGTGTGTGTGTGTGTGTGTGTGTGTGCGTGTGTGCGCGTGTGTGCGTGTGTGTGTGTGTGTGTGTGTGCGTGTGTGTTGTTGTGTGTGTGTGAGGTGTGTGTGTGGGGGGGCGCAAAACAGAGCTGAACTTACACCGATATTTATTTAATGTTGTCATGATTTGCTTATTATATATATATATATATACATATATATGTACATATATTAGTACCTATTAATAAATTTAGTACAGAAACTAAAAATGTATCCTCCCCCTGGCCCTAATAATTTTTTGAAAAGTGCATTGATATTGCCATTAATACAGAAAATTACTTCAACACACCTCTTCTGAACATGCTTTAAAAAAAATTATTAACATCTATTTGTGGGGCTTAAAGTAAAACATGTCAGAGTAGATTAACCGTCCAAATGAAAAAAAATGGTGTGGTCTACCAAGCATGCATGATCCCAATTAAGTTAGTCAAATGAGAATAAAACAATAAAAGAGAATAACAGACCCTCATGATCATCTCTTATAAATATCAGATAATTTTATAAAGTAACAAGGTTAGTTCAGGTTGTCAAGTGGTTAAACCCAAGAATGTCAGGAAAAAAGTCATTAAAAAAATTGAAAAAAAAAAAGAGTTTAAAATATAGTTTTAGGGGAAAATTGCATTTAGTGATTAGATGTGTTCACTCATAATGTCATGCCAATATGTCAATACTTCTTTCTTGATGGTTGCACCACTTGACATTTTTGCAACTAGTCACCATTTGATACAACATACAAATAATTCAAAATGCATGAAACCAACGGAAACTCGACAATGTTTTAAAAACATGGCACTAGATTTAAAAAAGAGTCCTTTTCATAATCACAGACATGTTTTAAGTGTCATTGACCTGCATTCATTGGATCCATTAACAGATTATTAGTCAGAAGATGGTTTCATTCATCTTGAGTTTGAAGCCGTTTGTAAAAGCGCTCGTGTGAAGTAGCGTAGTGCATGTATGTGTTAATCACAATGAAGGACGGCCGTTAGATGGGGTTCTGTGCCTGTGTCCAGAGGTCACGTAAACACAGCTGGTGTTTATGCTTGGTTGTGTCTGGGGCAGCGGTGTTCCTCATCCATACAAGCGTCCATGCCTCCTGTCTGTGTTTTCAATAAATCAGTGCATCTGTATTTACAGCGTGGCTTATCTCAACTCAGATCCTGTGATGTGTTTCAGTCTCTCATCCTTCACATGTGCGCATGCCGTTTGAGCTTCTTATCTGCTCCAGCATATTTGAACTTCTGCATTATCAGCATCTGGTCTGAGTACTTCGGTGGACAGTAGCATATATTTCAAGCATAACATTTTGTGTTTTTATCCTTTGACCCAGGCATCAGAATTGTAAAAACAGCCATAAATAATATACTCTATATATATATATACACACTATATTGCCAAAAGTATTGGCACCCCTTCTAATGAAAGGTTTGACTACTTTAGTAATTTCCATGAGTACAAATCTTAATGTTTAAGCATATAATTATATTCTAGGGAATCTAATTGTATAGTGCCAATACTTTTGGCAATATAGTGTATATATACACACACGCAGGCAGACACTAATTTGGAATAATTATCTCTTATGCTCATCAAAGCTGAATTTATTTATTCGAAATGCAGTAAAAACTGTGAAATATTATTCTGTTTTCTAAGTGAATATGTGTTAAACTGTAATTTATGTCTGTGATGCAGCGCTGTATTTTCAGCATCATTACTCCAGTCTTCAGTGTCACATAATCTTCAGAAATCATTCCGATACACATGTGACCCTGGAGCACAAAACCAGTCAATTTTTCAGAAATTTTGATTTATGCATTATCTGAAAGCAGAATAAATACTTTCCATTGATGTATGGTTTGTTATGATAGGACAATATTTGAAAATCTGGTGCAAAAAAATCTAAATATTGAGAAAATCAGCTTTAAAGTTGTTCAGATGAATTCTTAGCAATGCATATTACTTATCAAAAATTAAGTTTTGATATATTTACAGTACAAACATCTTCACAGAACATGATCTCAATATCAGATTTTTGCCATAAAATAAAAATTATAATTTTGACCCATATTTCAATGTATTGTTGTCTATTGCTACAAATATACCTGTGCTGCTTATGACTGCTTTTGTGCTCCAGGGACACAGATATATTTGCAGCTTGACATTAAAACCTAGGAATATCGAGCGTGCGTCGTTAAAAGTGTCGCCGGTGTATCTTTCATGCAGTGTTTGGATGTGCTTCTCGTCTTGCTCGTGCAGCATGGGAGAAGATAATTGCATCGTCGTATGCAGATGTCAGATGCACTTGCAGAATAATTCATTTTTTTCCACCGGTACTGTTTAATATGAAATCCTGCATGCAGCAAACAGCTGCGACGAGGAAGACAGCTTCATTATTGTCTTGGTGTTACAGATGGATGACATCGCCGACAGACGCGCCGAATAAATTGGCAGGGCTACGAAAAAGACACAAGCTTACGGCTTTCCAGGAGTCTCAAGGTGCATTTTTAGTCAAATGAGTTGTGTGGCATGTTAAGCATATGCTGTCACCGTTCACTCGTCTTTGTTGGGGGTCCGAGGACATGATGGGAATGTGCAAAGAAGCACACCTGGTGCAGAGTTGGTTTGCTTCGTGCTACAGATGTCCGTCTGCCGGACACCCAGACGTCTAGTATTGCATTAGTCAAGTTTAACGTACTCGGTTACAAGATGAATCATCCGTGGCCTGATCCGGCTCTCGGATATAAATCATGTGCTGACACAAGAACTGAAACGCTCATTCGTCATGAAACTCAAGCACCAGCAGTGAGATATGAACAGACGTCGCAATCGTTACCTGCGTTAACCAGATTAACATTCAATTCAAATATTGTACAGTCAGCAGACAGTAGTCTTTAAATGAATTACTATTGTTTATATGTGAGCCTGGAGCACTGAAGCAGTCATAAGCAGCACATGTATATTTATAGCAATAACCAACAATATGGGTCAATATTATACATTTTTATTT
The DNA here is from genome assembly GCA_027422405.1 of Ptychobarbus kaznakovi. Lineage (NCBI taxonomy): Eukaryota > Metazoa > Chordata > Actinopteri > Cypriniformes > Cyprinidae > Ptychobarbus > Ptychobarbus kaznakovi. The sequence continues at coordinate 16,319,684 of CM049812.1, read as the reverse complement.
TATGCCAAAAATCATTAGATATTAACATTATGTTCCATGAAGGTATTTGGTAAATTGCATACCGTGAATATATCAAAACTTAATTTTTGATTACTAATATGCATTGCTTTAAACGAATTTAAAGGTGATTTTCTCAATATTTAGTTTTTTGCACCCTCAGATTTTCAAATATTGTCCTATCATAACAAACCATAAATCAATGCAAAAGTATTAATTCAGCTTATTTATTTGAAAAATTGACACTTATGCCTAATTTTGTTGTTCAGGGTCATACATTTGCTGATATTTTTCACACTTTTTAGATAGTAAATCTGACTGAAAACATACAATAAGCTCAGATCAGGTGTTTTTATGCTGCTGGATATTTTCTCTTCACTAACGTGAATTATCTTCATAATTTCTCCTGGTGTTTTGGTGATTTTTCATGCATGTATGAAGTCAGTTCTGCTCGTTTTCTGCTCACACGGGCGTAGATAATTACATTAACTACCAAACTAACCACTCATAAGATGCTGTCATGAAACCTTTGGTGCCACTGCATGTTTATGCCTATATTTAATACATGGATGTATGCTGCGGCGCTGATGGACATGCATATACTTCCATTGACTGAATGAAGGCCGAACACGCCTTTGTATTGTTCAGGAGTGATTAGATGGGCTTGTTTGCTCTTTTGCCTTTAGCTGCAACAATGACATCCCAAAGCGTTTAGTGCTAGTTCACTTACTCCTAATGGAGGGTGTGACAGTAAACTAAAGCCTCATTCAGGACTCGAGCTGACACGTCGAATCTGATGGGCAAAGAGACTCCTACATCATCAACAGATGAAGAATTAAGCTTCTGCAAATGTGAAGAAATTGCATTCTGAACAAAATAAGAGCACATGCAACAGTATTGCAAATCTAACAGTTGATCATTACAGCTCTTGTTTTGATGAGCGAAGACATTCTAGAATTCAGCTGTATATGTTAAATTGGAGAAACTCATAATTCAGCTTATAGCTGCATATGCATACTCAGTGTTGTTTGACTGAAATCATTGATATCCACAACCTTTGCGCTGCTAACGCAATGCTTACCACTACATGAAATATATAACCTCAGTGTAAAAAAAAACAGATTCTGTTAATACTCAAAATTATTAAAAACAGTGAAATGCAACTCCGAATATGATGCAATAATTATCAACAAATATCCTTTATGTATTTAATCCCATTTTATTAATCCAAATTTAGCTTTTTGTATTGCTGAAGTGTGCTGAAGTTTCTACTGTACAGACGTGTATTTACTTTCCTTCAGCCTGGAGCTTGTTCATTTCACTTTTGGGCTTTTACATTTGCCAAAAATATAACTTTTTGATCTTAAAGGGGTCATATGATGAGATTTCAAGTTTTCTTTCTCTTTGGGGTGTCACACGCTGATTGGTGCGTAGATAAGATCCCTAAAGCTTGCAAAGAATAAAGTCTCAAACACAAAGAGATATTGTTTATCAAAGTTAAGACTCGTCCAAGCTCTCCTAAAACGCCTCGTTCACCCCTCACATGTCTACATCACGATGTGGGATTATCTGCATGAGGTTTCAGTAACGCAGTAGTGTTGATGCAGCCGTGTCGGGGAAACGCTGTGTTTCTATGTGAAAGCAAAAGCACTTTATTTGGCTTCTGAAAGTAGTGCATTTAGGAATCATTAAGATTACTTACAACAGAACAGCCAACGCATTTTATGGACGAGCGTTTGGTGGACCGAGGAGACGAGGTCGTTCTGGCTTTGCTCTGACAATCTGGCGCTTCTGAATCAGCGACTGTATGTTTTGTTATTAGCTGAAGCATTTGCTATCGACTGTTCAAATGTGTGTGTGTGTGTGTGTGTGTGTGTGTGTGTGTGTGTGTGTGTGTGTGTGTGTGTGTGTGTGTGTGTGTGTGTGTGTGTGTGTGTGTGTGTGTGTGTGTGTGTGTGTGTGTGTGTGAGAGAGAGAGAGAGAGAGAGAGAGAGGGTCACATCACAGTGGAGTCAGCTGGTTTAACCGCGGCTTGTATTCAAACCATAGACTGTAAAAAAAAATTACGTAGTGTCCGTGACGTCACCCTTTGGTTTCTGAAGAGCATTTTTGAAGCTCAAAGTGGGCGGAGCCGGCCATCGACATCTTGGCAGCGCGTCACTGCCGGATAATCGAAAATGGGCAAAAAAGGCGGGGTGTGGGTGGAGCTTGTTGCTGAAACCACGCCCCCTAGCGCAACAGCAGCAGCAATCCACCTGTCACTCAAGTGGCCACGCCCTTAATTATGCAGAGCTTTAAGGTTTAATATAATTTAAATGGATGAGTTAGAAAAAAATCCCCCCCTCACAGTTGTCACGAAGGGCAAAACTAGCGATATAGACCAAAACCACTTTTTGTACCAGGCTGTAAACATACCTTTTACTGCTGTAAAGTTGGGTATTTTAACATGGGGGGGGGGGGTCTATGGGATTGACTCCCTTTTGGAGCCCGCCTCCAGCGGCCAGTCGATGAATTACAGTTTTAGTCACGTCCGTGTTGTTTCACGAGAGAGAGGTTAACACTTGGTTCAAACACGTACGAGCTTCATCACTATATCCGTCACGTGACTCTGTTCCCCTCTCAGGCTTGAACTGATGCTAACACTAAGAACATTATTAACTGTCGTTACATTCATTTTGAAAGCTAAAGCTGGCGATTATCGAAAGGGACATTGCATTTCCAACACGGCTTGTGGTATTCGGCCAATCACAATGCACTGTGCCAGTTGGCCAATCAGAGCGGATTGTGCTTGTTGGAAGGCGGGGCTTTGTAGAAAACAAAGTGTTTGAGAGAGGCGGGGCATAGAGGAACTACAATAATGTACAGTATTTGAAAAATAATGTGTTTTTTTAACATTAAAGCATGTCATTCTGATACACCAAATACAGATATTTAAAAAAGCATCATATGACCCCTTTAAAAACAAACAAACAAACAAGCCCTGGACAGATTTAAAAAGTAACGCATTACTTTCTATAAAAAGTAACAGAATTAGTTACTTTTTTAGGGAGTAACGCAAATAATGCATTACTTCTAAAAGTAGGTTTCCCCAACACTGTTGATCATGTAACTCCGTTCTGATCTGACCTGTGTGCATCCATCAGGAGATGTCTCTGTCTCACTGAGAATAATGAAACGTGGACAGACTTGAGAAAAGACTTGAGACTCTCCCTTCCGCCTGCGTTCCTGTTTTCTCAGACTGATGAACGCCCACTGCGGTCACTCATTGTTCAGCGCTATGACAAGCAAACACTTTGTAGGGGCATGTAGACACACCTAGCACAGACATGTTGGCGGAGAGCGTAAAGAGAGGCGCTCGGCACTCATATGAGCCTCGCCGATCAATGCTGCAGCTCCTCGGAAAGGGCTCTCCGGAACGCAGTCAAAACAAAAGCAGGCCTCAAGGGAATCTGGGTTCAAGACCGGTAAAACCTGAGCTGTCAGTCACCTGCCCTTCATCAGTCTGAGAGACGGATAATCTCTCCTCTCCGGTGGCTCCTTCTCTTTCACATTACAGGCTCGGCCTATCACTCCAGTGACATTTCACTCAGACAACATTATGAGATGCATTTTTTATTTTTTAAGGATTTTTCAGAGTAAACACAGAACAAACAAACAACAGACTTTTCTCAGACTTCACACGCATTCACAAAAAAATTAAAAATAAATAATTCCTAAGATATAAAAAAAACAGGTTCAGTAAGTGAGGATACCATAGTAAAGAGCTGTGAAACAGTCAATCACTAGGTAATGCACAACTCAACCTTCGTGGGAAACACTAGACATTGGTTTGGCTGCGTGTTTGTCTAAATATCCAAGAAATTATCCCCAGACACAGAGAACTTTTCAATGGCGTTAGACCTCTTTCCATTTGTATGACAGAAATCATGTCCAAAGTCGAAAAGAGGGAGGTGAAGATAACTTCCAGTTCTTTAATATAAGTCTTTCGGCCACGATCATACCCAGAGTGAGGGCCTGTTGTAAAGCTTTTTGAAGGGTAGAAGTGTGTTGTGAAAAGCCAAGTTCCACATCCAGCAGAAGAGGTCTGTTAGAGTACCAATCAAATATGCCAGTCCAAAATCCCGACAGTGAAGGGCAATACCAAAAAGCATGAGCAGTTTTGTTCTCCGTGACCTTGCACTTATCACCAGTGTTGGGAGTAACGCATTACAAGTAACGCGAGTTACGTAATAATATAACTTTTTTTAAGTAACTAGTAAAGTAACACCAGTTACTTTTTTTCCATTTATTGATGACAGTGCGCCGTGTGAACATGATCTTACTGTAGATCTAATCTAGACTAAATTTGAATGTGTATTAATTCATCCCACTCGCAAAAAACAGATTCAGTATTCATCAAAATGAATTAAAACAGTGAAATACAAACTCAGAATATGACGCAAACCTGCAATAATTAAATATGTTAAACAACACAAATATATCTAATCTCATTTTATTAACCGATGTGTTTGCTGCTGACCTTTGATGATCCAGTTCAATCATACTAATAAGCAAAAATTACTTTAGATGAACTAACAATTGTGCTTCGTTGTTTTATTATTGCTGAAGAGTGTTGAATCTTCTTCTGTACAGACGTGATTTACTCGTCCTTCAGTCTGAGGTTTATTCATTACACTTTTAGGTGTGAAAGGCTTTTACATTTGCTATAAATATAACTTATTGTATTAAAAACAAACAATCAAGACCTGCTCATATTTAAAAAGTAACGCGAAAGTAGCGCAAAAGTAACGTAACGCATTACTTTCCATAAAAAGTAACTAAGTAACGTAATTAGTTACTTTTTTAGGGAGTAACGCAATATTGTAATGCATTACTTTTAAAAGTAACTTTCCCCAACACTGCTTATCACAGAATGGTGAAACAGAAGAGAAAATGTTGTGCGGTTTGGTCTTGGTATAATGCAAACGATGAATGACCTTGAATTGTATTAACTGATACTGAACAGGACCGTACTGCAGTCAAACACCGATCCCATGTTTCATCCTCCCAGGCCACCATCCCGGGATGCTTTTGAACCGTATCAAAGACTTCACATATATCGGTGACGCTATTTCAATAGTCCACTTAAATGGTTAGTTCACCCCAAAATTTAAATTCTGTCATTAATTACTCTAGGGGCTGATCCCAAAGACATTCAAACATGTGTCAGAATACATGGGATACACTTAAAAATATAGGCTATATATGTTTAAATTATATTTCAGCTAAGTGTATTTATTTTTTAAAGTAATATAATATTAAAACAATTATATAAGTATGATTAAACATTCAGGGCTCTATTATAGAGCCTCTATACACTTATTTTTTAGCACTTGTAAATGCATTTAGACTGCACATACCCTATTGCATAAATAATGTTATGAGATTTATGTTTTAAATATAAAAAGTGGAATATAGAAACATTAAATGATAGAAAAACATTGTGGAGCTGATAAACGGTCCACGCTGCGCAGCTCTAACGAGTCAAACGATGTTCCTCATATACAGACAACAGACAAACACAATGTACTCGAACCGGCAGAACAATATTGGTGTCGGTCTAAAGCCCAGGGGTTTGTTTGTAAACATTGTTGTTAGTGAAATAGAGCAAAAGACAATATTAGCCACTTAAAATTAACTTCTTTTTTATTGAATTGTTGCCCTGACATAATGAAAGTCTGTCACAGACCATGCTAACACAACATATAATCCCTCTAAATCTTATAGGCTATGTGTTGCTTCAAAGTGACGGGGCTCAGTAACCAACAACCTAATTAGACAGATGGCAAGATCTGCTATTACTTCTCATCGATGGTTGGCCGGTTTACATGTCAGTCAGAAGTCCGAGCTTCAGTGGGCGGTTCCTGACGGGAGTAAACTGTGGCTCGTGACTTTAATGCGCATGAAAACTCAGCGATGATGATGCATACAGGGCATGGTAATAAAAACATTTGGGGCTTCAGCCCCCTTAGCCCACCCCTAGCGCCGCCCCCGCTCACCCTTATATCGCTCCAAACCCGTAAGACCTTCGTTTATCTTCAGAACACAGATTAAGATGTTTTTGACACCAACGCAACTGAAATGTTCCCAGAAACGTAGTAAAAACATCGGTAAACAGTCCATGTGACATCAGTGCTTCAACTTCAGTTTTGAGACGCTACGAGAATAAACAAAAATTTGAACGTGGTTTTAGTTTAATGAACAAAAGATATTTGGCACATGTATCCAAGCATTTGAAAAAAGTTTTTTGAAAAATGCATGTTGATCTTTAGTTGTGAATTATGTGTTTAGAGTTTTGAAAAATTATATGAAGGTTCTGTTATTAGTGCAAAAATGATTATAAAAAACTAATATACTAAAAATGATCCTTAAGATAAACTTGTTCTCAACTGTGCTATTTTGGGACACCATAATCTAAATGTATTATGCATTATACATAAAGGCTTTAAGTAAAGTGTTACCAAAGATAATTTTGGGTCCAAATGGGGTTTAAGCAGAAGCCTTTTGGATAACTAGAAACTTAAATTAAGGTGATTGTGTTTATAACGAAGGCCATTTCCATGCATATCTGCTGCATGCAGTATTCCTGAATGTTTCCCACATGCAACACGATGCGTTCATTCTACACGCTATTTTAATCAGGTCACATGAAGCCTCTTCATCAGCGGAGGTGAATGAACTTTAAAAGCTAGCTGGCTTACGGTAAATGCCTGATGAATGTACTTTTAAGACGTTGAAAAGAAAACACTGCACTCTTTCACTGCGACCGCACCTAGTTTTGTGAAAGACCTCCCGTAGCGTCTGCGCTCAGCTAGATCCCATAATCCCTCAGTTTGCACTTTAAGTAAATTATGAGCTGAGTTGCCAAATTGAACATATGAGAGATAAACTGTGTTTTGCTTAAGAACGTCAAGACGTCGCGGCTTATATAGTCATGCATGTGCGATAACGTCAAACGGTAAAGTGTTTAGATATCTGTGGCACCTGTACAAATGCAACATTTTTTATTCCACGTCAGGATTTACATCCAAGATCGCGCTAAACACCATCAAAGAAAGTCACGTTTGATGTTTTCATTTCAGACTGGGTGTTCGGCGTTTGACTGACAGCAATAAAAAGGAGAAAAACAAGTCAAATGTTATATTAAATTAACCAGAGCGGGGCCATGCCTAACTGTCCCCCGCAGGGATTTGGGATAAATATACATGAGAGGTGCAGCTCCAGTCTTTCCATCTAATTTGCGAGCGAAGGTGTGGATGTGCAGGGATCTGTAATAGGGCCCGCCGTCCTAACAAGCTCCTTCTGAAAGCTTACGCCGGTGTAAATCCCACCGTCCCGCTCTCTTTACCTGTATCTCCTCCTGCCGTAAGCTTGCACACGTCTATTATTCTCATTTGTGTTTTACATGCTTTGCTCGTCCTGGAACCACGTTAGGTCGCAGCCCGTGTCTTCGCTCGTATTCACACGAAGCAGACTGAGAGCGTGTTGTTTGGTGTAAATTGGGTTGTGTTGGCACCAGAGCTGGGTAAACTACTTAGAAATTGTAATCCATTACTGATTCCAAATTACATGACACAAAATGTAGTTATTAATGTAATCTATTACTTTACACATCTCAGGTAATGTAATCAGATTACTTTTAGGTTACTTTTGATCTAACGCGTCCATCACATTGATTTAAATGGGATAATCTTGACTTAAAAATACAAAGAGTAAGGGAATATCTTCTATATGTTGTTATTAACAACATAATCCACTGGTTTCACAGACCAGGTTTAAGACTAGTCCTAGACTACAATGCAAGTCTGAGCCGTTTCAACTGAGAGAAGCACTGACTGATCTTAAAATATATTAGTGCCTTTGTTTTGTCTCAAGATGCACCGCAGTAATGTTTTTTTTTTATAAAAGTTCCTAATTGAACTATGGCCTAATCCTGGCTCAGTCTAAGTCCTGTCTGTGAAACCGGGCCAAAGTGCATTAAACATTACATTACGTCAAGGTTTCCCAAACTGCAGGGGGTTTAGCTAATTCATTAAATCATTAAATTGTGAAATTAAAGTAAATTAAATGTTTTATTTGTTTGCCTGCATGTCATGTGACCATAACCAATGTTAGAGAACCATGAACATGCACTACTTAATTATTCAAATACTTACTTTAAAATCTCAGGTGTAATTTAAGTAAATATTATAAGGTGAAAGAGGATCAGATGACGGAAAGTTTGTGAATTTATGCATTTTAATGTGTTTGAAAGACAAAAGCCTTCAAAAGACATAGCAACACATGTTTAGAGTGACCAAATAAAAATGAATGTGTTCATCAGTAATTGATGCAATGTTGAAACACTTCTTAATCCTGTAATGATTTGTGTAAATCCAGTGGTCAAAGGCTGTGTAGACACCTGACTAATGACTGATCTCTGAGTGAACGTCCACAAAACTGGAAGATTTTGAGTGTAAATAAGCAGTAGACTATTTGAGATAGGAACATTTTAAAGATGAAAATTTAGGGAGAATCAATAAGTTACTACAGTCTCAATAAATCAATACATTTGATTTATTGTTAAACTGAACTGTTAAACTGAGACGGATATGGGAACATTGTGTGGCAGGTGCTGGTGTTCTCAGTCTTGTCAAAATAAAGTCCTGTTAAACAATGACTGGCCCATGCCAATAATTAAAAAATACCAAATATTGGCCAAACAGAAAAAAAAGAATCGATAACAATAATTAAAATATGCCAAATATTAGCCAAACAGAAAAAAAAGACCCTATAACAATATTTAAAATATGTCAAATATCGGCCAAACAGGAAAAAACATAACGATAACATTAATTAAAATATGCCGAATATTGGCCAAACTCAAAAAAATAACCAATAACATTAATTAAAATATGCCAAATATTGGCCAAACAGAAAAAAAACCAATAACATTAATTAAAATATGCCAAATATTGGCTAAACAGAAAAAAGAACCGATAACATTAATTAAAATATGCCAAATATCGGCCAAACAGAAAAAAGAACCGATAAAAATAATTAAAATATGGCAAATATTGGCCAAACAGGAAAAAAATAACCAATAACAATAATTAAAATATGCCAAATATTGGCCAAACAGAAAAAAAGAACCGATAACATTAATTCAAATATGCCAAATATCGGCCAAACAGAAAAAAAGAACCGATAACAATAATTAAAATATGCCAAATATTGGCCAAACAGAAAAAAAGAACCGATAACAATAATTAAAATATGCCAAATATTGGCCAAACAGAAAAAAAGAACCGATAACATTAATTAAAATATGCCAAATATTGGCCAAACAGGAAAAAAATAACCGATAACAATAATTAAAATATGCCAAATATTGGCCAAACAGGCAAAAAAAATAAAACAATAATTAAAATATGCCAAATATTGGCCAAACAGAAAAAAAGAACCGATATTAATTAAAAATATGCAATTTAAACAGAAAAAGAACGATAACAATAATTAAAATATGCAAATAAACAGGCAAAAAATGCAATAATTAAAATATGCAAATATCGGCCAAACAGGAAAACTGTATTTGACGATGCTGATGATTAAAAATAGACAAATGTCAGCCAAACATAAAAAAATTAACAGATGGTGATAATTAAATAAATGTGTAACATTTTCCCCAAACAGAAAAATTAACCGATAATGATAATAAAAATGCTGAATATAGCACAAATAGAAATGAATTAGTAGCTGATGCTGATCATAAACAAATTGCCGAATATCTCCCAAACACAGAAGATGATAATTACAGAAAGCCAAATATCGGGCAAAAGGAACAAAATATTAACTAATGCCGATAATTTTGAAATTGTCAAATATCGGCAAATATATCGGCCAATAATTTTTTTTGTAAATGTATTGCTATTTTGTGGATAATATGTGATCCATACAAAAAGTAACTGTAGTCTGACTACAAGTATTTTAAAATGTATTTTAATCTAATTACAAGTACTTAATTTGTGCAATCTGATTGCATAATCCAGATTACATGTAACCCAGCTCTGGTTGGCGCTAATGTAAACTCGCCTCCCGTACTGCTCCAGATTCAGCTCTTGGCTTTTGGTTTTCTCAACTCACACAGATTAACATGCACATCGGTCTCCAGATGAGATGTCTGCGGGTTGTTGTCGGCGAGCCTTGTTTGATGAGCTCCATTTCAAACGGTACTCAATACAATGGTGAGATTATGCTTTGCATAAACCGTTAAACCCAAGCTTCTCTAGAGGACTCTCGTGACTCACGTCTGCAGTTCATGTATGGCTTCTGTTATGCTCTTCTATTCTAATAGACTTTGTAAATGAGATGATTGCAGAACAGAACGGGTTTCTCTGGTGGTCTGTGCATGTTTTAATGACTCGTTATGTGCACCGGGTAAAATATTCTAACGAGAAGCAACCTGCAGTATGTCACGCAGTACAAGCCTCCGTCTCTCACGTTACTGAAGGGCCACCAGGCAAACCTTACAATACACATAAGGCAAAAAACAAAACAAATGGTCACATGGCAACAATATCCTGCAAGTTTTTACAGTCGAGTGCGGCTGAATAAACAGAAAGATGCAGAGGCACGCATATACAGACGCAATCACATGTATTTACTCTCAGACATGAAACACACATTTGTCAGCGGGAGGTTTTGCTACCAAGAGAAAGTAAAGGAATGGGGAACGTTGTTTGTTGAATGGGTGGGCAAGCTCACACATGGCGCTCAGCCAACACAAGCCACTCAATAGACTGCTGAGGTATTTCTTAAAACAAATCCTTCATCAGTCGACACGTCCAACCGACCAGCACATCCAGTTCTGATCAAACTCGCTTGTCAAAGATACACCGATAATATCTTACATTTACACAAGTACAGTGAGGTAGATGAACTTCTCATGCGGGACGTTGTTCTTATTGCTCATTACCTTCCCAGGTTAAAAAATACACCTATATAATGTACTCAAAGTGCTCTATTTTCAAGCACTAATTTTGTACTTAATATACTAAAAATAAGATAACACTATCTCTGTATTTAAAAACATATATGTCTTTATTTAACAAGGCAAGTTATTTAAGAACAAGTTCTTATTTTCAGCCTTGCAGGAGAATTAATATCTCCTGAGCAACATACAAACATGTATTTTAATACATAAGCATAAAAGAGCAATGATGCGTACTGGTGCATTATAAATCAATCTAATTGCAGCATGATGCAATACATACTAGCTGCTCCAGAATATCTTTACGTGCATTTCTATAGATCACATCACCATAATCAAACAAAGGCAAAACAGTCGTTTCAACAAGATATTTCTTGAACACAGATCTATTTCGAAACAAAAAACTAAGTCTGGATTGAATTTAGTTAGAGTTAACACTTGAACCCATCTTTCATACACTAGTACATACTGCAAGTTGTGACTAAATGCATTTTTTAAATACAGAGAAAGTGCATTTTAGTTCATATTCACGGTGTCCCAAAATAGCACAGTTGAGTTGATCTTAAGAAGTATTTTTAATATATTAAGCACAAAGTTAGTGCACAAAAATAGAGCACTATTTTGCAAGTGTACTAAAGGTGGACAGGTGGATGTTCAATTGCATGGTTGATTATTTCAACACTGCTTTGCTATCAAAACTTTGCTCTGTTTGTTCGAGCGTTCGCAAAACACTGCGGCAGTGACTTGACCTTGGGACTTTCTGAATATTTTTAATGCATAGAATTAAATGAAATCAAACGCACAAAGCTCACTCGGCGGCTTTCTTATTAATGCAGTTGACATCTCAGGAACTTCAATACTGCTGCCACTAGACCATGAAGTTTCAAAGTCCACGCCTTAACCTAACACACAAAACAACATCCTCCATCTTTGCAAATGTCATCATCCTGAAACGTCAGCTTTAACAAAGTGTGATGAATGTCATGTTTTTGTAGTCCTGCACATGTTGAGTCAGGCTGTCTGATGGGCTTCTTAATTATCCTGTTGTGCGTTCGCTTGTATGACTGATATGTCTGTAATTTGTTTACTATTGACAACTCTGAATTAATATGGAAGACATTTGACATTTGCTTTAGAGCAAGCTGCTGTCAGCGAGTATTGTAAGTCATAGCTACTTAAAAAAATAATCTTGTGCCAGTGTTCGTTGCTTAATTTCACTATAAATGGCTACAAATTACAGAGAGAAGAAAAAAACCAAGCGGCAACCTCCGGCTCTCTCTCGTGAAGCCAACATGGACGTGACTAAAACTGCAATTTGTCGACTGGCTCCAAAAGGGAGTCAATCCCATAGACCCCCCCCCCTCCCCATGTTAAAATGCCCAACTTTACAGCAGAAAAAAAATGTTTACTGCCTGCTGCCTGGTTTTGGTCTATATCGCTAATTTTGCCCTTCGTGACAACTGTGAGGGGGGTGAATTTTGTATTACTCATCCGTTTAAATTATATTTTAAAGTCTTAAAGTTCTGCATAATTAAGGGCGTGGCCACTTGAGTGACAGGTGGATTGCCACTGCCGCGCGAGGGGGCGTGGTTTCAGCAACCAGCTCCACCCACATCCCGCCTTTTTGCTCATTTTTGATTATCATAGTAACGTGCTGCCAAGATGGCGACGGCTGTCTCCGCCCACTTTGAGCTTCAAAAACCCTCTTCAGAAACCGACGGGTGACGGACAAAAAACTACCATATGCCCTTTTCGACAGGGTTAATACTGAAAGAAGAAATCTGCAGACCATGGAAAGTATGTAGACTCAGAATTCCTGTTCGTCTACAAAAAAACAAGCTCCAGTTATTTCACAGACATAACATTGAAAATAATATGGATAATTATGTTTGTGGATGTCTAGTTTACTTCTTTACTGAAACAAAACTCTTCAATATCTGGGTCATTCTCACAAGTCTGCATTTATGTCAGAACATCAGAATGAAGTAGTTCTTACAGGTACTTTTAACCTGAGCTGTGAAAATACTACAGTTAAAAATACTATGTTCAGCTTCAGTTAAAGGGACAGTTCACCCAAAAATGAAAATGTGATGTTTATCTGCTTACCCCCTGCAGGGCATCCGAGATATAGGTGACTTAGTTTCTTCAGTTGAACACAAATGAAGATTTTTAACTCAAACCGTTGCAGTCTGTCAGTCATATAATGGCAGTCAATGGGCTCCACAGCTTTGAGAGACATAAAATATATATGTATGTGGAGATCATAGAGCACAGTTTAATATCTGATCCCATTAAATGACACAATGTGTATAAAGTAGAGTTTTCAACTTGAATATTTCATTCATCGAGATCCGGTGTGTGATTGATCCAAGTTTTATTGTATGATTTTTACCGTACATACGGACACCAACTTGAGATAGTCGCTACTATTAAATATAATGTAGAAACTTTGATTTTCTGTAAAGCTGCTTTGCAGCGATTTGATTGTGAAAAGCGCTATACTAATAAACTTGTATTGACGTGAAGTGTTCCCCTAATTTGTATTGTAAACAGTGCTATATACAATGCTGTATACGTTTTTAGACAAGTTTTTTGGCTTCATGTTTTCTCATCTACACAAACGGACTAGTTTTTAGGCGGCTGTTTTAGCCGAGCTCCTGCCAGCAAGATTCATGCAGTACTTGTGATGAAGTACACAATATTAAATCTTTGGCTTTATAGCCTCTGTTTGACGTCCTCTTCTGTTTTCGTTCAGATCTGTTTTGAAGGGACGGCCTGATCGCTTTTCTCCTTACTATAACAGACAGTCTCATATAGCTGTCTAACGCATGCTATAAAATGATGCAAAACAAAGAAGCGAGTGAAAAACCGAGGCTGGAAAGCGAGTCGATTTCCACTCAAGTCCAGGAGGAGTGAATAAGACGGATGGTGTTTAAGGAGGATAATCCTGACCCCGCTGTGCTGGAGTAATGATCTGTGGATCTTAATGAGATGTATAATCTGAGGTGTGTTTGTGAGCAGATAACGGTAGCAGACAGAAGACCGGACTGCTGTGATAAAGTCTGGTATAACGCTTGGGAACTGTACATCAGATTTGCATATGCATGCTTTAATATTTCATAGCTCGCAGTTTTCAGGTCTGACTTTACTCGGGTTCATCTGCCACGTTAGAAATAATGTATGTGGAGATCATAGAGCACAGTTTAATATCTGATCCCATTAAAATACCATGAATTAGGGTGTTAATTACATGCTTCAAATGTATTTATATTTTACATGCTGTATGTTCTAATAGTGAGGTGCATTCAGAGAAACCTGACCTGAAATCAAACGGACTTATCATCTGAATTAATTGTTTTTGAGATTACGAGTTCAGAACACAGCAAGTTTATTATTAAGAAATTATTTGAATTAATATTGTTATGTGGAGGTATTCATTACACTTTGCTTCAAAACTCCTGACTCTATTTTCTCACTAAATGTGTTTTCCTCACCTGTAATATATGAGTACACTGTAAAAAAAAAGTTTTTTTTTTTTATAAATTAGTAACAAATACAGAAACAACTGTAAAATGTACAGTATAAAACTGTAATTCTCAAACAAGGAAATGTGAATGTAAACCAGTAAATTCAACAACACACACTGCTATTAAAATCTGTTTTGTACCTTTAAAATACTGACAACCATAATGATAAAGCATATTTGCATTGCTGCTGGAAGAGGTGTTAGTGAGGCCAGCAGGGGGTGCTCTCTCTGTGGTCTGTGTGGGTCCTAACACCCCAGTGTAGTGACGGGGACACTATACTGTCAACAAGCACCGTCTTTTGGATGAGACGTTAAACCGAGGTCCTGACTCTCTGAGGTCATTAAAAATCCCATGGCACTTCTCGTAAAGAGTAGGGGTGTAACCCCGGTGTCCTGGCCAAATTCCCCCCACTGGCCCTTGTCAATCATGGCCTCCTAATAATCCCCATCCAATCAAGAGCGAGATATAGAGCCAATTAAGTGTATGCGCTCACCACACACCAGCTACAGGTGGAGAGGAGAGAGAGTCATAGAGACAATCAAGTGTATGCGCTCACCACACACCAGCTACAGGTGGAGAGGAGAGAGAGTCATAGAACCAATCAAGTGTATGCGCTCACCACACACCAGCTACAGGTGGAGAGGAGAGAGAGTCATAGAACCAATCAAGTGTATGCGCTCACCACACACCAGCTACAGGTGGAGAAGAGAGAGAGCTAATCAAGTGTATGCGCTCACCACACACCAGCTACAGGTGGAGAGGAGAGAGAGACATAGAGACAATCAAGTGTATGCGCTCACCACACACTAGCTACAGGTGGAGAAGAGAGAGAGTCATAGAACCAATCAAGTGTATGCTCTCACCACACACCAGCTACAGGTGGAGAGGAGAGAGATTAGAGCCAATCAAGTGTATGCGCTCACCACACACCAGCTACAGGTGGAGAGAGAGAGAGTCATAGAACAATCAAGTGTATGCGCTCACACCACACCAGCTACAGGTGGAGAGGAGAGAGAGTCATAGAGCCAATCAAGTGTATGCGCTCACCACACACCAGCTACAGGTGGAGAGGAGAGAGAGTCATAGTGACAATCAAGTGTATGCGCTCACCACACACTAGCTACAGGTGGAGAGGAGAGAGAGATCATAAGCCAATCAAGTGTATGCGCTCACCCACACACCAGCTACAGGTGGAGAAGAGAGAGAGAGAGCAAATAGAGTGACGTTCAAGTGTATGCGCTATCACCATCACACCAGTACTACTACCAGGTGAGGGGAGAGAGAGAGTCATAGAGACCAATCAGTGTGTATGCCGCTTCACACACAACAGCTACAGGTGGAGAAGAGAGAGAGTCATAGAACCATCAAGTGTATGCTCTCACCACACACCAGCTACAGGTGGAGAAGAGAGAGAGTCATAGAACCAATCAAGTGTATGCTCTCACCACACACCAGCTACAGGTGGAGAAGAGAGAGAGTCATAGAACCAATCAAGTGTATGCGCTCACCACACACCAGCTACAGGTGGAGAGGAGAGAGAGTCATAGAGACAATCAAGTGTATGCGCTCACCACACACCAACTACAGGTGGAGAAGAGAGACAGAGTCATAGAACCGATCAAGTGTATGCTCTCACCACACACCAGCTACAGGTGGAGAAGAGAGAGAGTCATAGAGCCGATCAAGCGTATGCGCTCACCACACACTAGCTACAGGTGGAGAGGAGAGAGAGTCATAGAGCCAATCAAGTGTATGCGCTCACCACACACCAGCTACAGGTGGAGTGGGAGAGAGACATAGAGACAATCAAGTGTATGCACTCACCACACACTAGCTACAGGTGGAGAGGAGGAGAGAGATTTTATAGAGCCAATCAAGTGTATGCGCTCACCACACACCAGCTACAGGTGGAGAGGAGAGAGAGTCATAGAGACAATCAAGTGTTGGCGCCCACGCTCACACACACAGCTACAGGTGGAGAGAGGAGAGAGAGTCATAGAGACAATCAAGTGTACGCGCTCACCACACACGCCAGCTAAGGTGGAGAGAGAACAGTGAGAGAGACATAGAGCCAATCAAGTGTCCGTGACCACACACCAGCTACAGGTGGAGAGGAGAGAGAGTCATAGAGAGGACAATCAAGTGTATGCGCTCACCACACACACCAGCTACGGTGGAAGAGGAGAGAGAGTCATAGAGACAATCAAGTGTGGCGCTCACCACACACTAGCTACATGGTGGAGAGGAGAGAGGAGAGAGACAAGAGCCAAATCAAGTGTATGCGCTCACCACACACTAGCTACAGGTGGAGGGAGAGAGAGTCATAGAGACAATCAAGTGTATGCGCTCACCATACACCAGCTACAGGTGGAGAGGAGAGAGAGTCATAGAGACAATCAAGTGTATGCGCTCACCACACACCAGCTACAGGTGGAGAGGAGAGAGAGACATAGAGCCAATCAAGTGGATGGGGATTATTAGGAGGCCATGATTGACAAGGGCCAGTGGGGGGGGGGGGTTTGGCCAGGACAGCGGGGTTACACCCCTACTCTTTACGAGAAGTGCCATGGGATTTTTAATGACCACAGAGAGTCAGGATCTCAGTTTAACGTCTCATCCGAAGGACGGTGCTTTTTGACACTATAGTGTCCCCATCACTATACTGGGGTGTTAGGACCCATACAGACCACAGAGAGAGCACCCCCTGCTGGCCTCACTAACACCTCTAGTTTTCCCAGGAGGTCTCCCATCCAGGTACTGACCAGCTCAAACCTGCTTAGCTCCAGTGGGTGACCGGTCTTGGGCTGCAGGGTGATATGGCTGCATTTGACCTGTTCCAAAAATCCCCATTTAAAAATTTGAGAGGATTTTGATATTATACATTCAGAATACATTAAGGGTCTCTGTCATTTTCATGCAGGAAAGAGACTTGCTCCCCCATATCATTTTGGCTATATGGAATGCAAAAACGTTGAAGCTCAATATCTCAAAGCCACTCAGAATGCAGATTGAACCTTATAATTCCAATGCAACGATGTGTATTTGGATGCTGTGAAACAGTGAAGGAGCATCTGCTGTCAATACTGTTGGGGAAAAGCGTGACAAAACATTTAAACAGTTGGAATAGGCGATTTGTGTGATTGGACGGCCGGTGAAACCAGATTCAACTAATATTACTGTACTGCAGATGCTGATTATGCGCATAGACACGCCCACAGACAGGCCACGCCCACATGCATGTTAATTCCAGGTCAACTCAATCAACCGAGAGCATTGGGATCCTTTACTGTCACATCTTTACATTGTAATGAAGTGTTTGACACACTGAAGATCTTCTGACTGTGTGACTGTTTCAACAGTGTCTCTCCTTGCATGAGAAAACAATCTGGTTCCTGTAACAAGTGTTCGTTGATGAACCTGTCATGGCTTGCAGCGCTCAGATGTTCAGAATAAGTGGAGAAACCGCAAACAGAAGCAGAAGGACCGTAGATGAGTCACAGTCAGAAACTTTCCTCTCGTTCTACAAGAAGATCAGAAGCCGCTGCACGTGTCCGCAAAAACCTGCACATCACCAAGGTTCAGGTTTCTTTATTTGTCACATAATAAATTATACAGGGTATATAATCAGAAGTGAAATGTAGATCAAATCAGGTCCGCTCAGTGGACAGTGCAAAAGAATAAAAATTGAATAAAAGTAACACAACACAAGAGCATATATATATATATATATATATATTAGGTAAAAGGGAGAAATAAAGAGTAAAATGTGCAATGGAATAAAAAGTGCAAAACAAATAATATGTGCAAAACCAGTATATTGGGACTTAATAAATAAAACATAAGGTTTCATACCAGTGAGAGAAAATATGCAGAAAAGATTTCTGTGGTTATTGGGACCAGTTGAACAATATAAGGAGCTAATGCTTCCTTAGAAATCATCTTCAACATTCCTGTTTATCAAGCAGCACAATCATCAGACCACACACACACACACACACACACACACACACACACACACACACACACACACACACACACACACACACACACACACACACACACACACTCACACACACACACACACTCACTCACTCACTCACTCACACACACACGCACGCGTGCGCCGCACCACACACACCACACAACACGCACTCACGCATACTCACACATACACTCTCACACACACACACACACACACACACACACACACACACACACACACACACACACACACACACACACACACACACACACACACACACACACACACACACACACACACACACACACACACACACACACACACACACACACACACACACACACACACACACACACACACACCAAAATAAGATCAAATTGAAGATCCCTCAAAAAATGGATTATAACTATTACATAAATATAATTTCTTACCATATAATGTTATTGCCCCTAAAATTACAATACATTAAAAACATTATCAAACTAAAGTGTGTTACAATAATTTAATAGAAATAAAAAATAAAATTCAGTAATTTTTGACCAGCATGCAAGGAGCGGGTTCAAATATAATAACGTTTAAGCATATTAAAAACATTATCAAACAAAAATGCATTACAATAATTTTATTTAAAAAAGCGAGCAGGGCCGGTTCTGGACATTTGGACAAAATTCATGTTTGGAGCACACACACCCCCCCCCCCCCAAATAAAAAGCACTTGAAACAAATATTATTCCTAACCATTTTATTTATACAAATAATTTATATATTTTTTTTAATATTTTTTAGTAGTACCGAACAAAAGTTTGGACACATTACTATTTTTTGTATTTGTCAAAATAGTCACTTATGATCATTAGGTCTGCATTTATTTTATCAGAAATACAGAAATAACTATATATATATATAATATATATATAGTTATTTCTGTATTTCTGAAAATAAATTAAATATTTTGTAACAATATCATTCAAAAGTTTGCAATTCAATGGGTTAGTATTGCGTTTTTAAAGGAAATTAATGCTTTTATTCATAAGGATCCGTTAAATTAATGCTGAGAATTCAGCTATGACTCACAGAAATAGATATTTTAAAGTTAGTTAAAAATAGAAAATCTTATTTAATATTTATTTGAAAATTAATATGTATAATATAATTTTTTTTTATTTTTTATTTTTTTTTATTACAAATTGTTATATATATATATATATTTATGTGAGTCATAGCTGAATTCTCAGCATTAATTTAACGGATCCTTATGAATTAAAAGCATTAATTTCCTTTAAAAACAAAATACTAACCCATTGAATTGCAAACTTTTGAATGATATTGTTACAAATGTTTCTATATTTCTGATCAAATAATCGTATAGCTTGATGATTCTTCTTTCAAAAACATTAAAAACTGTAATTAACGGCTCAATTGTTTGTTGATGACGTTATTATAGTGGCGTTATTATTATTATTATAATTATTATTATGCAGTAATTGCTGAATGCCCCCCCCCCTCCTCCTATTGAACCAATATTAACTACAGATAGTCATATTATTAATATTAGTAAATATGATATTATGTCTTGCATTGCTGCTTTAAATAGGCACTATATAGCTTACACAAATCAAGTGTAAGTGAAAGAGATGCTTCTAGTTAATTAACACTGAAATTAGTGTTATGTCAGAGGAGCAGCAATGTTAAAAACATAAACAATGGTGAAGTGTGTTCGCTTTTTGAACACAAACTTCTTTGCTTTGTCTTTTGTAGCTAAGTGTTGTTTTGGCATTACTGTATGATTTATTATTTCAGATGTGACGGTCTCTAATACACTATATTGCCAAAAGTATTGGCACCCCCTCATCACCAAACACCAATGACATATGGGTACAGTCATTTCATGCACTTCAAAACTGATGCAACAGAGGTGGAAATACAATTTTTAAGTACATGAATTATGTTTTCATCTTTGTTGCCACATTTTGGAAGTGCCTTTTTCTCTTCTAAAGAAGGGGTGCCAGTACTTTTGTCCATATAGTGAATGTACAAGTCATTTGGTGTTTTTGATGAGTTTGTGGCTCATTTAAAGTCACACCAGAGGTGTTCAGCTGCTTTCTGCAGACCAGTCAAGTTCTTCCACACTGACTGAATCATCATTTCTCTTTGATTCTTGTCTTATACACAGAGACACTGTCATGTTAGAATAGAAAAGGGTTCTGTCCAAACTGTTGCTATACAATTAGATTCCCTAGAATATCATTATATGCATTAAATATTAAGATTTGTACTCATGGACATTACTAAAGCAGTCAAACCTTTCATTAGAAGGGGTGCCAATACTTTTGGCAATAAGTGTACCCGTGGTTCACTGTGTTCATTTATAAACACCTCCTGTTTAAAAAGAGCCATAAACAGCCCTGATTAACTAATTCGAGCGACGACCTGAACCCGTAATTGAACTGAGCCTGTTTTACACCTTCAGATTATACATAATTGATCGGGTACGCTCTCTGTCCTTCCACATTCAGGCTTTAGTTGAGTGAGTGGAGGTGCTAAGCCCTTTCCTTACGTTCAGAGCTTCTCACATTAGCTAGCATGAGCATATAGCAGTTATTAGTGATATTAAACAGGGCTGAGAATGTCTTATCACAGCGTGTATTCCTCCACGGTCACTGACACTGACCCAAGCACATATTCAGCGTCGCTGGAAAACACACGTCTAGTACTAACACACTAATCTGAATATCGGAGATGATTTTTAATAGTCGGTGTGTTTCTGATCTGCTTCAGTGTTTGTATTTGTAATCTTAAGAGGAGGTAAAACAACTTTGATGTGAAGAAAACATCCTAAAGACACTGTTAAGTGTTTCTTTTATAGCGCTTTATCTATGTGTGTCAATAGATTTTTATTACAAGTCATATTTTTAACTATAAATTCGTTTTTTTCTCCATAAATCTCTTGTTACACGCACCAAACTTTACATTTTTATTCCTATAGTCTGTATCCAGAAGGTTTATACAGACGGATTTGTTCATATTTATATAATTTGCTTGATTATATACAACATTGTAATTGTGGAAATTGTGTCCATTCGAAAGATTTTTATGAATTATGGAGTGATAAAAATGAGAAAAAAAATAGCAAAAAAAATTACACAAGAATTGTGAAACCGACTTCATCCGGTGTTTAGATCTTCGTACAAGAAATTTATGCAAATGAGCTCATATTTAATTAAACAATGCCTCATTTGCATATTTAAACCTAACATTTTAGAAAACTTGTCATGCATTATTTTTATAGAAAACTTGTAATGTATTTTTTATAGAAAGCTTGTAATGCTATTTTTTATAGAAAACTTGTAATGCATTTTTTATGAAAACTTGTAATGCATTTTTTATAGAAAACTTGTAATGCATTTTTTTAATGAAAACTTGTAATGCATTTTTTTATGAAAACTTGTAATGCATTTTTTAAAGAAAACTTGTAATGCATTTTTTTAATGAAAACTTGTAATGCATTTTTTATAGAAAACTTGTAATGTATTTTTTATAGAAAACTTGTAATGTATTTTTTATAGAAAACTTGTAATGCATTTTTTAATGAAAACTTGTAATGCATTTTTTATGAAAACTTGTAATGCATTTTTTAAAGAAAACTTGTAATGCATTTTTTTATAGAAAACTTGTAATGCATTTTTTTAATGAAAACTTGTAATGCATTTTTTTATAGAAAACTTGTAATGCATTTTTTTAATGAAAACTTGTAATGCATTTTTTTATAGAAAACTTGTAATGCATTTTTTTATAGAAAACTTGTAATGCATTTTTTTATAGAAAACTTGTAATGCATTTTTTAGAGAAAACTTGTAATGCATTTTTTTAGAGAAAACTTGTAATGTATTTTTTAGAGAAAACTTGTAATGTATTTTTTATATGAAAACTTGTAATGCATTTTTTTATAGAAAACTTGTAATGCATTTTTTTATAGAAAACTTGTAATGCATTTTTTAGAGAAAACTTGTAATGCATTTTTTAATAGAAAACTTGTAATGCATTTTTTAGAGAAAACTTGTAATGCATTTTTTTAGAGAAAACTTGTAATGCATTTTTTTAGAGAAAACTTGTAATGCATTTTTTAGAGAAAACTTGTAATGCATTTTTTAGAGAAAACTTGTAATGCATTTTTTTTAGAAAACTTGTAATGCATTTTTTTTAAAGAAAACTTGTAATGCATTTTTTTATAGAAAACTTGTAATGCATTTTTTAGAGAAACTTGTAATGCATTTTTTGGTGTGCAGCGTGGCTCTTTTCCACTTTAACATAACTAATTACATTAATAGTTCAATGCATCCACTTTTTCATTTTGTTTAATAACATTTGTGTTTGAATGCACCTACATTTTAGTATAAGTGATATATCATAATATTGAAATGAGTATAATTATATTGTGCATGCAAAATAATAAATATAAATATAAACACTGCCGCTCAAAAGTTTGGGATCGGTAAGATTTTTAATGTTTAGCATAATAAATCAGCATATTATTATGATTTATGAAGATAACGTGACACTGAAGACTGGAGTAATGATGCTGAAAATACAGCTTTGATCACAGAAATAAATTATATTTGAAAGTATATTAAAATAGGAAACCAATATTAGAAATTGCAATAATATTTCACAATTTTACTGTTTTTTTCTGTATTTTTGATTGAATAAATACAGCCTTATTGAGCAGAAGAGACTCCCTTAAAGACATTAAAATCTTACTGATCTCAAACGTTTGAGCGCCGGTATTTAATAATATATATGTATGATATATATATATATATAAAATAAATGTACTTTTTGTGTTACAGTTAATAATTACATTAGTATATTAATGTGTTATTAATGCAGATATGGAATATGAATGAATTATACTGAGACTAAAAGATCCCTGAAGAAGCTACACTGATGACGAATGATGAAAAACTCAATTACAATATAATTTATTCATTTTCTGTCTGATACAATGTTGAACTCGTACTCATTCATCGCATCTTATTTATTACACTATTAGGGATAATTAAACTATGCTACAGTTTACTGTGCCTCACTGAATAATCATGTAAAATATTAGCTCTTTATTGAATTTATGTAAAACTGCCTGGAGCACAAAAGCAGTCATAAGCAGCACAGGTATATTTGCAGCAATAGCCAACAATACATTGTATGGGTCAAAATTATACATTTTTATTTTATGCCAAAAATCATTAGATATTAAGATCATGTTACATGTACATTTCCTACCATAAATATATCAAAACTTAATTTTTGATTATTAATATGCATTGCTAAGAACTTAATTTGAACAACTTTAAAGGCGATTTTCTCAATATTTTTCAAATATTGTCCTATCATAATAAACCATACGTCAATGGAAAGCTATTTATTCAGCTTCCAGATGATGCATTAATCTCAATTTTACAAAATTGACCCTTATGACTGGTTTTGTGCTCCAGGGTCACGTTTGTTTCTAGCATGAGTTCAGTAACGAGAGAGTCTCTTCTGGTTTTCTCAGCTGCTGTAATTTCTGAAAGCGTTCCGCGATTATAATAACTCTCTAAATCCCGAGTAGGTCTGACCTCTGCTCTCTCTGTTTGAAGCACCGGTGTGAGTTATAAAACCGGATTAGGTGTGTGTTTGGACTGAAGTGAGTGTGAGACCTGAGAAAACACACAATCACATCTGCACTCTTCTCTAAAATATTCAGGGTTTCAGGCAGACGCAGGGTTATGAAAACATATGCAGTCATCTCTCTTAATATACAAAGCCTCCTTTCAGATTCATGTACAAATCAAATCTTTGCTTCGGCTGTGAATATGATTTGAGATGCAGTGCACACGTTATGATTATGAGTTTGAGACAAACAGTACATGAGGAAACTATCGCCACCTGTTGGTTGTCAGATTCTTGAAAACTTCTGAGACACGAGATGCACCACATCACACTCACACACACAACACACACACACACACACACACACACACACACACACACACACACACACACACACACACACACACACACACACACACACACACACACAACACACACACACACACACATGTTGGTTTTTATGGTTTACGGGGACTTTCCATAGGCGTAATGGTTTTTATACAGTACAAACCGTATGTGCTATTGCCCTACACCTACCCTACACCTAAACTTAGCCCTCACAGGAGACGGTGCATTCTATTTCCCTCAAAAAAACTCACTCTGTATGATATTTATAAGCGTTTTTAAATTATGGGGACACTGAAAATGTCCTCATAAATCACCTTCTCCTTGTAATACCTATGTCATACCCATGTCATTATACAAATTTGTGTCCTCCTAAACCACATAAACATGCCCACACACACACACACACACACAACACACACACACACACACACACACACACACACACACACACACACACACACACACACACACACACACACACTGAGACACAGACACACACACAGAGAGACACAGACAGTCACATACACACACACACACACACACACACACACACACACACACCACACACACACACACACACACACACACACACACACACACACAATGTTGGGGAGTAACTAGTTACATGTAACGGAATTACGTAATTTAATTACAAAATAAAAGTAATTGTAATTAGTTACAGTTACTAAGAAAAGATGTGTAATTAAATTACAGTTACTTATGAAAATGTTAAGGATTACAAAGAGGGTTACATCTGATTTTTTAACACACACTCCCACATACAGATTTAACTGATTTCTTTCATATATTGCAGTGACTGCTCTAAAATATGAAATACCAATGTTTCAGAAATGTATAAAATTTTCCGATAAGTCTTATATTTCCTATATGGGTTTATGTATATGCTTTTTTTAAGATTAACTGTTTTTTTTCTACGGCATCATTAGATTCCAGTGTTTCATGTCATAGCTATGCAAAGATTTGATTTTAAAATCAATATCATAGCTATTAAACAATTTCTTGTTATGATGATTTTAAATTTGTATTTAACCTCATAACGATTTTAAAGTAAGTCTGATTTTGAGGTGGCTGTGCTTCAAAGGGGACATCAGATGCCCCTTTTCCACAAGTTGGTATGATTCTTTAGGGTAATCTTGAAATGGTCTCGTGGGAGTGTAAAAAAACACAGCGACTCGTTTCGGTGTATATCTCTTTACATGCTAATGAGCTCTGCTCACCCCGCCCCTTTCTTCTGTGGAAGAGCAAAGGCGATTTGCATATAATCATAAAAACATATAAAGTGGGAGACTTACTTCTTCTGGAGGTGCAGCTGGATCATGAACAATGGTTGCTGATCCATCCTTTAGTTTTAACTTTTTAACAAAACTTGCCTTGAATTTTCCCTCATTCAGAAAGCAGAAAGAGTAAAATGATTTGTGCAGCAAGACAAACTAATTTAGTGAAAGTGAAGTGACGTGTGGCCAAGTATGGTGACCCATACTCAGAATTTGTTCTCTGCATTTAACCCATCCAAGTGCACACACACAGCAGTGAACACAAACACACCACACACACACACACACCGTGAACACACATCCGGAGCAATGGGCAGCCATATTGCTGTGGCGCCCGGGAAGCAGTTGGGAGTTTGGTGCCTTGCTCAAGGGTCTCACCTCAGTCGTGGTATTGAGGACGGAGAGAGTGCTGGTTATTCACTCCAAAATCAAAATGGCTTGATAATTGAGACTGTTTAGGCTTTTGGGGGATTAAAAAAGGAGTGCATTTTTACCATTGTAGGGTTGTTGTGTCCACACACTGCAAAGACATATTTATATGCAAATTAAGATATTTTGCATCCAATGTCTCCTTTAAAATTTTAATATTATCATCTTAATTCAAGTGATGAAGGATTTGGAAAGTCTGACAGTAGTCAGTGTTGAGCACTACTGTAAGTTTAACCCTGCCTGCTTTACATGTTTGAAAATAATTAACAGTGGAAAACCTTAGAAATTTAGAAAAGTAATCAAAAAGTAATCAAATGTAATCAGTTACTTTACTTTTATAAAGTAATTGAAAAGTTACACTACTTATTACATTTTAAGTAGGGTAACTTGTAATCTGTAACCTATTACATTTCCAAAGTAACCTTCCCAACACTGCACACACACACAAACACGCACACGCACACGCGCACGCGCACGCACACGCACACACACACACACACACACACACACACACACACACACACACACACACACACACACACACACACACACAGAGACAGACACACACACACACACACACACACAACACACACACACACACAACACACACAGAGAGACAGACACACACACAACACACACACACCACACACACACACACAACACACACACCACAACACACACACACACACACACACACACACACACACACAGACAGACAGACAGACACAGACACACACACACACACACACACACACTAACCCACACCCACACACACACACACACACACACACACACACACACACACACACACACCACACACACACACACACACACACACACACACAACACACACACACACACACACACACACACACACACACAGAGACAGGACACACACACACACACACACAGAGACAAACAGACAGACACACACACACACCACACACACACACACACACACACACACAACACACACACACACACAGACACAGACACAGACACAGACACAGACACAGACACAGGACACAGGCAGACAGACTCTCTCACACACACACACTCACACACACACACACACACACACACACACACACACACACACACACACACACACACACAACACACACACACACCACACAACACACACACACACTCACACATGTCACACATTGCTCACTCACACACACACACACCACCACACACACCACACTCACACACACACACACACACACCACACACCACACACACACACACACACACACACAACACACACACACACACAACACACACACACATGTATTAAGTATGACAGCATGGTAAATAAAGAATATGCATGTATATATATATAGTGTGTTTGTGTGTATTGTGTGTGTGTGTGTGTGTGTGTGTGTGTGTGTGTGTGTGTGTGTGTGTGTGTGTGTGTGTGTGTGTGTGTGTGTGTGTGTGTGTGTGTGTGTGTGTGTGGTGTGTGTGTGTGTGTGGGTGTGTGTGTGTGTGTGTGTGTGTGTGTGTGTGTGTGTTGTGTGTGTGTGTGTGTGTGTGTGTGTGTGTGTGTGTGAGAGAGAGGAGAGAGAGTACAGTAAAACAGGAAAAGTTAAGCCTGTAATTTCGCATAAAAGCCTTCTAATAAACCCTAAAGGCGCTCTTTCTTTCCTTCTTGGACACCCAACCAATCACAGTCTTCAAAAGACTGTATCTTACCTAGCCTCCTCACTAAGATAAGTGTTTGTCTTTTCCTGGGTTGCTCTAGATTGATTCTGAATCACTCTTAACCTAAGACTCATAATTAGACATTTGTAAGCTAACTTAGGAGCTCTCTGAGAGAATACAGGCCCTGATGTTTCCACTCGCATGTAAAGGTGCACAGAATATATTCTCCTTCTCTTTTCTCTTTTGTCATTGACCCTTCATTGAGGTCCAGTCAGTGTTTGTTGAGTGTAAAGCAGCAGATGTTTGTAGCCAGCGATGAGTCTTCGCCTTAGAAAGCTTTTAGCAGCGTAACGACGTGAGTCTCGATGATTTCTCACTCGTGTTTTACAGCTGGAGTCTGGACAGCGTTAATATTTACAAACCATATTAGAGCAACATCAAACACAGCCACACACCCACTAAACCATGGATATATACGTGGAACACTTTAGCTTTAATACGCTTTACAAATAATGCCTTCTAGTGACGACTATTAACTATTAAAGTCATATCGTGCCATTTGGATCATGTTTTAAAAAAAAAACTACAATAAATGTTCATGAAAGTGTCCCAGTTTCCATATATTCAACAACGAAGAGGGGAAAAGCATATTTTTAATGTCTAATCACATTAAGCACTGCTTATAACTGCCTCGGTTTAATTCATCAGGCTTTTAATATTTATCAGAAAATATATTTTTTCCTTCATTTGAGTCTGTAGCCTTTTATCAATTGTTTTATTTATTGTATGTTATTAAACTTTACATAGCTAATCACGCACTCAATGTGCTTGAAAACACTGAACAAAATTATTAATTTAATTTGATAAAAGTGTTTAAGGTAAGTGGTTGCAATCAATGTGTTTTAGCTACATTTAAATAATTTAGTTGACTAAATTAGATTTTTTTTAATTAAATCTAGCTAAAATAAATAGTTTGCAACCGCTTAACTTAATTAATTTTTTTTTTTTTTGTGAAAAACTGACGTCTTGCAAAAAAACATCAAATAATTTTTTATTTTAATCACAGTTTAAAAAAATCTCAATATAATTAATTTATTAATTTTATTTTACATTACACAATTAATTTTACATTTAATATTTAACATTTTCTTTCTGTCTGGGGGTCACATTCGGTGCGTTGTTATTGAGTATAACCTGATCAGTTTTTACAAAATCATGACTGGAGTTTTATATATAATTTATACAGTGGGGCAAAAAAGTATTTAGTCAGCCACCAATTGTGCAAGTTCTCCCACTTAAAAAGATGAGAGAGGCCTGTAATTTCCATCATAGGTATACCTCACTACTATGAGAGACAAAAATAAGATAAAAAAAATCCAGAAAAATCACATTGTAGGATTTTTAAAGAATTTATTTGCAAATTATGGTGGAAAATAAGTATTTGGTCAATAACAAAATTTCATCTCAATACTTTGTTATATACCCTTTGTTGGCAATGACAGAGGTCAAACGCTTTCTGTAAGTCTTCACAAGGTTTTCACACACTGTTGCTGGTATTTTGGCCCATTCCTCCATGCAGATCTCCTCTAGAGCAGTGATGTTTTGGGGCTGTCGTGTGGGCAAACACGGACTTTCAACTCCCTCCAAAGAATTTCTATGGGGTTGAGATCTGAGAGACTGGCTAGGCCACTCCAGGACCTTGAAATGCTTCTTACGAAGCCACTCCTTCGTTGCCCGGGCGGTGTGTTTGGGATCATTGTCATGCTGAAAGACCCAGCCACGTTTCATTTTCAATGCCTTGCTGATGGAAGGAGGTTTTCACTCAAAATCTCACGATACATGGCCCCATTCATTCTTTCCTTTACACAGATCAGTCGTCTTGGTCCCTTTGCAGAGAGAAACAGCCCCAAAGCATGACGTTTCACCCCATGCTTCACAGTAGGTATGGTGCTCTTTGGATGCAAACTCAGCATTCTTTCTCCTCCAAACACGACAAGTTGAGTTTTTACCAAAAAGTTCTATTTTGGTTTCATCTGACCATATGACATTCTCCCAATCCTCTTCTGGATCATCCAAATGCTCTCTAGCAAACTTCAGACGGGCCTGGACATGTACGGCTTAAGCAGGGGGACACGTCTGGCACTGCAGGATTTGAGTCCCTGGCGGCGCAGTGTGTTACTGATGGTAGCCTTTGTTACTTTGGTCCCAGCTCTCTGCAGGTCATTCACTAGGTCCCCCGTGTGGTTCTGGGATTTTTGCTCACAGTTCTTGTGATCATTTTGACCCCACGGGGTGAGATCTTGCGTGGAGCCCCAGATCGAGGGAGATTTATCAGTGGTCTTGTATGTCTTCCATTTTCTAATAATTGCTCCCACAGTTGATTTCTTCACACCAAGCTGCTTACCTATTGCAGATTCAGTCTTCCCAGCCTGGTGCAGGTCTACAATTTTGTTTCTGGTGTCCTTTGACAGCTCTTTGTCTTGGCCATAGTGGAGTTTGGAGTGTGACTGTTTGAGTTGTGGACAGGTGTCTTTTATACTGATAACGAGTTCAAACAGATGCCATTAATACAGGTAACGAGTGGAGGACAGAGGAGCCTCTTAAAGAAGAAGTTACAGGTCTGTGAGAGCCAGCAATCTTGCTTGTTTGTAGGTGACCAAATACTTATTTTCCACCATAATTTGCAAATTAAATTCTTAAAAAATCCTACAATGTGATTTTCTGGATTTTTTTTCTTATTTTGTCTCTCATAGTTGAGGTATACTATGATGAAAATTTACAGGCCTCTCTCATCTTTTTAAGTGGGAGAACTTGCACAATTGGTGGTGACTAAATACTTTTTTGCCCCACTGTATATATATTTATATAAAAGCATACATTATATACAGTCTCTGTGCAAGTACTTGTGGATGTATTGATTATTGTGGTGTTCCAAAAAACTGCGTGTAAAACAAGTCTGTTTGATCCTGAATTATTAAATATTCCCCTTAAGAAGTGAGATCTCATTTTTATTAAACATAAATAAATACATAAATAAAAAATGCAGCAAAAACAAACTCTCTGAAAACATGTAAACTGAGATATTGCTGTTATTTAAAAATAATAATAATAATAAGAAACAAGCATCAATAAATTATTTAGAGCCAATTGTCTGTGACAACATCAGCTGATTATTTAAAGAGACAGTACACCCAAAAACGAAAACTCTGTCATCATTTACTCAGAAGTTGATCCAAACCTGTATGAATGAGTTTGTTCTGAACACAAAGGAAGATATTCTGATTACAAACTTTCTTCAGAACAAACACATTCATACAGGTTTGGATCTACTTCTGAGTAAATGATGACAGAGTTTTCGTTTTTGGATGTACTGTCTCTTTAAATAATCAATATGACATAAAAATACACTGTGATTTTTCCCACTGCGAGAGCGAGATGGGTCAGTCGTGTCAAGTGCAGTTTCTTCCCTCTTAAGTCCACAGTAAACACTTCAAGAGCGCCATACTTCATACTTCCCGTGACAACATGCCCCTTCAGTGTGTCTGTGAACACTCAATAGAAACGCATGCAAACAGGTTGAGTTGCGCATCTGATGAGCGTGTGATTCCTCTCTCTGTCTGAACTCAAGAGGTGGAGGAGAAAACCTTAACATCCACCTTAACTAAGAAACCCAAGACGCCGCAATTCAGAGCAGCTGGACTCACTAATCCATTAACTACAGTCAAACTGAGCATTAATCATACACAATATAATTTCACGCTGCTCCGTGATTGCGGCCTGATTCCGTCGTGGCCGTTGTTTAATGCTCTTGATTAGCGAGTGCACATTTGTGTCTGATCATTGTTATTATAGTTGAGCCAATGAGACGAGTGTCTACTCGTTTACAGTCTTTACATCAGCTCTTCATCTGCTGGAGTTCACTCACAGTCTTCAGAAACACAATGCATGAATCCTCAATCACTTGCTGCTGAGGCAGATGTGTGTGTGTGTGTGTGTGTGTGTGTGTGTGTGTGTGTGGTGTGTGTGTTGTGGTGTGTGTGTGTGTGTGTGTGTGTGTGTGTGTGTGTGTGTGTGTGTGTGTGTGTGTGTGTGGTGTGTGTGTGTGTGTGTGTGTGTGTGTGTGTGTGTGTGTGTGTGTGTTGTGTGTGATGTGTGTTGTGTGGGGTGTGTGGTGTGTGTGTGTGTGTGTGTGTGTGTGTGTGTGTGTGTGTGTGTGTGGGTGTGTGTGTGTGTGTGTGTGTGTGTGTGTGTGTGTGTGTGTGTGTGTGTGTGTGTGTGTGTGTGTGTGTGTGTGTGTGTGTGTGTGTGTGTGTGTGTGTGTGTGTGTGTGTGTGTGTGTGTGTGTGTGTGTGCTTGTGTGTGTGTGTGTGTGTGTGTGTGTGTGGTGTTGTGAACCTGTTTCTTCTAAAAGTGTAGAAAACTCAGAAGAGAAGACCAGGAGACTTCGGATTCGATCGTAGGATTCTTCATTGAAAAACCCCAGTGTGATGGTAGGCTGCAGTCATCGAAAATCTCTTCTTAAGTAATTTTTACAGGGTTTCTTATAGACAGAATTGGAGGAGGACTTTTGGAGGTTGAGACAAAAACATCAAAGAAAGCAAACATCTGAGGGCAGCGTTAGTTGGTTACGGGAAACTTCCCGTGGGTCCAATAAACCTATCGAATCCACGTCTGGCCAGGACAAAACCTATTTGCAAGTTCAAAGGTTGAATCTCTCAGTAGTCTGACTCATTGACAAAAGGCACAGCTGTCCAAGCCCAAATGGTCAGGAAACGATCTCAAGCACTTTGCCCCGACACCTCTTAGTCAGGAAGTGTATCTAATATTAAACACTTAAAATAAAATTTGTAATCCTTCAATTCCCCCTTTGAGAGTTCTAATAACTCTCACAAATACAAATTTAGACACTTAAAAGTTAATTCTTGTAACTTGTAATCGTTACAGGCACATTGTACATGTTCTGTGTTGCTTATATGTAATTGCATGCTGACACAGAAAAAAAACATGCAATTAGGGTCCGTGAAGTTCTTACGGGTAATAATTTCTTCTGGTTGGAACTGTCATTTCCTCGTGAGAGGCGGGCGTCATTTGCTAACAAGTTTCCGAAACATGAAGAATTATCTTCAGTCATCTGGTGTAATTTTGCTGAAAGATCAAGAGTACGGAAATCTTGATCATGTTGATGGATGACTGAAGTTCCCGTATGTGAGTCTCTGCGTTGTGTATTTTTTTTTTTTCTTTCTTGTGTGATAGTCGGCTCGGCAATGGGTCTAGTTGTCTTCTAGAGGTTGTGGCTTCATCCGCAGGTGAGAAGGGCGGTGCATATGGATCTCAGGACAGCTATCAGGTGGTATCTGCACAGAGGAAGAAAGAAACACAAACAAGAGAGACCAACGGCACAGAGCAGTATTTGTAGAGTCTGCAAACATAGGGTTGTATCTCTGTTCAAAATATAGTCTGCTATGGTTGTTCCTTCTTTCCCTATTTCTTTAATTCCTGTGACACCTAAAGAACAGTGAGGAAAGGATGGGACTAATGGATGGGGAAAGGCCTATGAGGAAATCTTCACCTCAGGGTTGGCCCCCGAAGCCTGTTGCTTTCGGTTCTTCCCTGGGCTCCTCACTGGTTCTTGTGTCTGCCCTATCCTATCCCTGCAGGGAGGAACAACCTTACAATGTGACACATGAGTCCAAGTTTTCCTTCCCTGACACAATACTGCAGCTGCTGTAACCAACATCCACTTGATGTGGTCCGTACCACTTAGGCTCTAATGGCTTGTTTTTGAATGCCTTTATCATGACCCATTGACCTGGGACGATTGTGTGTCCACCTTCTGGTGGAGTCTGCCAACACGACTCAACTCTCTCTTTGGCACTCTGCACTGCCTTTGTGAGGTTTCACAGTAAGCGATCAGGGCATCTGAAGCAATGTGCAACATCAGCATTTCTAAGATCAATCACACTGGCATCTGCATGGGCGTCCAGTAATAATCTCATGAGGGCTCAGTCCTACTGATCTGTTAGGTGATGCTCTCATACTACACAGTACTGCGGGCAGTGCTTCAACCATGGTACTCCTTCCTGATGCATTTTGCTTAGCCTGGTTTTGATTGTTCTGTTTGATCGTTCAACCTGTCCTGATGCTTGTGGCCTATAGGGACAGTGAAGGTTCCACTTAATCTTCAACATTCTAGACACTTCCTTGACTACCTGTCCTGTGAAGTGGGTACCTTGATCTGAGTCAATGCAATCTGGTAATCCCCATCTGGGAATGAAATCAGTGACAAGACATTTAGCAGTATGTGCAGCTGTAGCACGCCTGTTGGATAAGCTTCTACCCATCTTGAGAACTTGTCTATTACTACCAAAACGTCAGTTTTTCCTTTACAAGGGGGCAACGATATGTAATCAACTTGCAGGTGACGAAATGGCCCTGGTGGAGCTGGGGTATGTGCTGCTGGTGTAATGGCTGCTGGTACATCATTATTTTTCTGACATGTAACACATCTCTTGACTGTTTCAGTGGCTGCGTTTCTGAATTTTGGATTCCACCATTGATTTGAGAACTGTGATTCATCGTTGCTGGACCACTATGACCCAAACTGTGTATTTGTTGAGCCAAATATGGCAACAGTGATTCGGGAGCAACATACTTTCCCCCTTTGGGCACCAGGCCGGATGAATCCACAGTGGCTCCTTTGTCTAACCATGTCCATGCTTCATATAGAGGAACGTCTTTATACAGATCAACGATTGATTCAGGAGGTAGAATTATCTTCTGTGCTGTACTACCTGAACACACTTGCTACAGTTGCATAGAAACAAGCCTGTTTAGCCGCTACATCAGCAAGAGCATTACCTTTAGCTTCCGTAGTATTAGTTGTGAGATGTGCTTTCACTTTGATCACCGCTAATTTCTTTGGGAGTTTCATGGCAAACATTAAATCTTTCACTAATCCAGCATGCTTAATGGGGGATCCAGCAGAAGTTAGAAATTTTCTGTTTGCCAAATGACACCAAAATCATGAATTACCCCAAAAGCATACCTGGAATCTGTGTAGATATTTGCAAAACCGATCCTGAAGCTAGCGTGCATGCTCTAGTTAAGGCTACTAGTTCTGCAGCTTGAGCTGAAAAATGATCTGGAAGACGACCTGAAGCAACTACTTCAGTGTGGAAGTTACTGCATATCCTGCTCGTCTGTTACCTTCAATAACTTGAGCTGAACCATCAACAAACAACTCCATTCTGCGTTCTCTATGGGAGTTTCTGCTATTTCACTTGTCGCTGCATATGTAAGCGTAACACAATCATGAGTCATTTCGCCTTCATCCTCTAACACAAATTCAGTCATTGCAGACATCATACATGAGGATGGGTTCGTGACTGGTGCACGCTGTATAACAATATTCGGGGCTGTGAGAGTTGCTAACCAATTTCCCCAACGGGAGGAGGTGACAGAAGTGACTTTTGCTTGATTCATTAGTGCGGACACTGTGTGAGGGCATTTTACGTTACAGTCTGACCTAACACCATTCCTGATGAAGCCTGAAGCGCTAGATGAACTGCCTGTACTGCTCTGAGGCATGGGCCCATACCTTGAGCGACTATGTCAAGTTTACCGGAATAGTAATGAATTGGGCGTAAGCTGCCCCATGATCTTGCATTAGACATGCAGTCATAAAGCCTAAGTTGTCATGGACATAAAGCACAAAGGGTCTATCAGATTGGGCAATTCCTAATGCTGGTGCTTGACATAGTGCTTCTTCAAATCATTAAAAGCTTTAAGATGAAGTTCTTCCATACAAACAAGTATCTGAATCTTTACCATGCCTTTCAACAAATCATAGAGAGGCTGAGCAATCGAGGCATAGTCTTCAATCCAAGGTCTACAATAAACCTGTTGTTCCTAAAATGAGCGGAGTGTTTTAATGGTATTAGGCGGAGGTATGGCTTTGACTGAAGCCGCTCGATCCTGTGTAATGGATCTATTTCCTGCACCAATTGTTTGACCCAGAAATGTGACTTGCTTTTTAGCAACTTGAGCTTTGTGAAAGCTGCATTTGTGTCCTTTTTTATGCAAATAGTCCAACAATGATGCCAATTCAGTTTGATGTACCTCATGATCTGTTGAGGCAATCAAAATATCATCGAACATATTGGATCATAGTGGACTGTTTTACCGGACATTCGGGTCACACAAATCACGTCTGACAGCCTGATGATATATGGTTGGGGAGTTTTGAAATCCCTGTGGCAATCGTGTCCACTGGTATTGTTCATAGTCAACTGTAAAAGCTAACCATGGCTGGCTGTCAGAGTGCAACGGTTACAGAAAAGAATCCATTAGACATATCAATTACTGAAAAAATCTTACAATTCTAATGGTAAGCCATTACAAATTGTAGATGGATCTGCCACTAGGGGGGTGATTTTTTCAATATGTTTATTGGCTACTCTGTAGTCTATTGTAAGTCTCCATGTCCATTAGATTTCTTGATGGGCCATATGGGTGAATTACATGGACTGTTGGTTTTAACTAGCTTCCTTGTGTCAGCAAATTTTCTACAATAAATTTGATTCCCTGTATAGCTTCCTTATTAATCGGATATTGTTTGGTGACCGGAGGTGGAGTTTCCTGTCAATTTAACTGGTTCTACACCTGTCAAAACCACAATCATCCTTGTCTTTAGCCCAAATTGGATGATTCTGTAAGAAAGCATACTCGGGAGGGGTTGCATTATTGGTAGAAATCTGTGCTGAGGAAATTTGTATGCTAGTAGATTCTGAGGACATGTCTAAAGTTAGATTTATTTGTCTCAGAAGATCCATGCCTAAAATTGCACCTGTATTTAATGGAGCGCATAGCAATTTTGTAGTCAGAGTTTTTGGGCCAAATTGTACCTCTATGGCGGAGTTTCATACAAAACAGAATCTTCACCTATTACACCAGTTAAACAAGTTTGGTTTTTTTTGTATGGGATGTTTAAACTTGTGCCAATTTGTAGGAATTACTGTAATTTCTGCACCTGTATCTAGCAAAAAAATCAATCTCTTTCTCTTTTTATGCTACCTTTCACAAAAATTCTTGGTCATTGTGTTGGATTACAGGGGAAAGGTAGCTACTCACAGCCCCAATAATTAGTTTTTTTTCCTGGTCTTGTTGTGCTCTTAGATAGAGCCTGAACTATCTGTACCACAGTTTCAGTGGTCACTGGCGGAACTACTTCAGGGTTGTGTGCAGGCTGAGAAGGAGCAGAATTATGCATAGCATTTCTTTTACTATCTTGTAACTTCTTCCTACACTCTTTCTCCCAATGTCCTAATTTTCACAGTATTTGCATTTGCTTTCTCTTTTAGACCTCTATTGTCTTGTTTCGTTGTGTTAAACGTAGCTGCTGTACTCTTACTTTTTGCCTTGAACATCAGCATCTCTTTCCAATGTAGCTAACCTGTCTAGGTACTTCTGAGAGTTCTGTTAGACCAAGTTAGATCTAAGAATGGTAAAGCTTTTCTGTATTCGGCTACAAGGCCATCTGACCAGATACGAACCAGGGGTCCCTTGTCAATCTAGCACACTTTCAGGGTCATCAACGATTCCACTGTAAATTACAGCTGACTGACAAAATCTCTCAGTATATTTACTCACAGTTTCTTCTTTCCTTTGCACACAGGCAGTAATTCTAGACCAATCTATTTTGGGTCCTAAGATATTCTTTAGGAATTTTCAAAATACTTCTCTTAAATCACCTTACTGGCATTTCGCAGTTCAGAAGCAACAGCAGATTCAAAACTGTTGAATTCAGATTCAGTTAGTATTTGTGACATCAGCTGCGTGACTTCTGCCAACGACATGTCATAAAGACGCATTTTACTGATCAATGTTCTTCTAAATTCAGAAAAATGTGTGCGTGCTGACGGTAAACTCTGAGTAGTCTCTCTATATCTTTAGGACATAAAGCTTGGCAGCAGTTTGTATTTGACACAACAGAAGAATTGAGAGGAACACTATCAGTTTCCTCAATCCCCTGAGATCTTCTCCTCGCACCA
This sequence comes from Ptychobarbus kaznakovi, assembly GCA_027422405.1. Taxonomy (NCBI): domain Eukaryota; kingdom Metazoa; phylum Chordata; class Actinopteri; order Cypriniformes; family Cyprinidae; genus Ptychobarbus; species Ptychobarbus kaznakovi. The sequence goes on along the minus strand of CM049812.1, from coordinate 16,281,753 downwards.
CACACATGGACTGAATTACAGGCACACCAGTTACTGATTGGAGAGCTACATCTGTTTCAAAGAACGCTTGTAAATCAGGGGTAAATGTTATCAGGCTGACTTACTTCCAAATCAGTGTTTGCTGCCACTTTCTTGAGGTTCAATTTCTTAGTCAAAGTGGATACTCTCGCACGGAGTTCATTGTTCTGTTCTCTAGCTCTGAGTTACGCTGAGACTGTTGTGTCGCTAGCGTTACACTGAATTCTCTGTGACAACAGATAATGTCTTTCACATTGTTCTTACGAATACTTGCTCCTAGTACCTTTTTACACTCATCTACCGACCAGTCTTGTCTGGATGAATCTCATATTTCTGCGTTAGTTTTTGTCTAACTTTTTCAGTGACTATTAGGTCCATTTGTTCCCCTAACAGTGTTTTGAATTCACTATCTGACCACAACGGAGTCGCAAGACCATCTTTTCTGTGGTTGGAATCAGCCTTGCATTCATTCTAACCATTTTGTAAGTTTCTCGGTACCACACAAACAAAACAAACACTTCTCTGATCAACAGAGGGTACACTTGTAAAAAAGAACTTAACTATTGTTAAATTTCCAAATTACCAACACTTCACACTTAACTTCCCTGCCTACAAAAGAAACAGAGGATAAAACTAAATTATTAGCACGAAATGCTAACCTTCCCTGCCTGAAACAGAGGGTAACTCATTTTTAGCACGTAATGCCAAAATCTTCCCTGCCTGAAAGAACAGAGGATACTTTCATCTCTAAAATAAACACTTTAGAGGATAAACTCTTCCCTGCCTGTAACAGAGGATAAACTTCCCTGCCTACAAGAACAGAGGATACTTTCATCTCTAAAATAAACACTTTAGAGGATAAACTCTTCCCTGCCTGAAAACAGAGGATAAACTTTCATCTCTAAAATAAAAACTTTAGAGGATAAACTCTTCCCTGCCTGAAAACAGAGGATAAACTTTCATCTCTAAAATAAAAACTTTAGAGGATAAACTCTTCCCTGCCTGAAACAGAGGATATTTAGTTTAAACAAACCTACAGATGTATGTTAACTCTTCTCTGACGGCACAGAGGATACAAAAATTTGTACTGGTCTTAGGTTCTTTTGGATTAGAGACAGCACTCACCAGAGAGAAAAATTCAGTCTGGGAATCCTTGTTCAGCTTGAAGTTTCGCTGGATTCCAAAAAATGCAGATCTTTGTTTTTTGAGCTGAAGTTTTTTTTCAGGTGAGGAAGCTGGAACTCTATCCGGGTTCACGGCACCATCTGTTGTGAACTCTGTTCTTCTAAAGTGTAGAAAACTCAGAAGAGAAGACCAGGAGACTTCGGATTCGATCGTAGGATTCTTTATTGAAAAACCCCAGTGTGATGGTAGGCTGCAGTCATCGAAATCTCTTCTTAAGTAATTTTTACAGGGTATCTTATAGACAGAATTGGAGGAGGGACTTTTGGAGGTTGAGACAAAAAACATCAAAGAAAGCAAACATCTGAGGGCCAGCGTTTAGTTGATTACCGGGAAACTTCCCGTGGTCCAATAAACTATCGAATCCACGTCTGTGGGCAGGACAAAACTATTTGCAGATCAAAGGTTGAATCTCTCAGTAGTCTGACTCATGGACAAAAGGCACAGCTGTCCAACCCAAATGGTCAGGAAACGATCTCAAGCACCTTTGCCCCGACACCTCTTAGTCAGGAAGTGTATCTAATATTAACACTTAAAATAAAATTTGTAAATCTTCAGCGGGCATGTTTATGTGGTTATGCGGACACAAAATTTGTATAATGACTATGGGTTATGATATAGGTATTACAAGGAGAAGGGTGATTTATTGAGGACATTTTCAGTGTCCCCATAATTTAAAAACGCTTTTTAAATCATACAGATTTAGTTTTTTTGAGGGAAAATAGAAATGCACCATCTCCTGTGAGGGTCTAAGTTTAGGTGTAGGGTAGGTGTAGGGCAATAGACATACGGTTTGTACAGTATAAAAAACAATTAGCCTATGGAAAGTCCCGTAAAC
>CM049812.1:16268515-16276015 GCA_027422405.1 Ptychobarbus kaznakovi | reverse complement strand
GTTAAGTGTTTCTTTTATAGCGCTTTATCTATGTGTGTTAATAGATTTCTATTACAATTAATATTTTTTTCATATTTTTAACTATAAATATTTTTTCTCCATAAATCTCTAGTTACACACACCAATTATTTATTTTTATTCCTATAGTCTGTATCCGGAAGGTTTATACAGATGGATTTGTTCATATTTATATAATATGCTTGATTATATACAACATTGTATTGTGGGAATTGTGTTTTCTGTCCGTTCTAAGCATTTTTATGAATTATGGAGTGATAAAAATTAGAAAAAAAATAGCTAAATAAATTACACAAGAATTGTGAAACCAACTTCATCCAGTGATTAGATCTTCCTAGAAGAAACTTATGCAAATTAGCGCATATTTAATTAAATAATGCCTAATTTGCATATTTAAACCTAACATTTTAGAAAACTTGTAATGCATTATTTTTATAGAAAACTTATAATGCATTTTTTTTATAGAAAACTTATAATGCATTATTTTTATAGAAAACTTGTAATGCATTTTTTATAGAAAACTTGTTATGCATTTTTTTTATGAAAACTTGTAATGCATTTTTTTATGAAAACTTGTAATGCATTTTTTTTATAGAAAACTTGTAATGCATTTTTTTTATAGAAAACTTGTAATGCATTTTTTTATAGAAAACTTGTAATGCATTTTTTTTATAGAAAACTTGTAATGCATTTTTTATAGAAAACTTGTAATGCATTTTTTATAGAAAACTTGTAATGCATTTTTTTATAGAAAACTTGTAATATATTTTCTTATAGAAAACCTGCAATGCATTTTTTTTATAGAAAACGTCTCGGGTTACTCGCGTAACTCTTGTTCTCTGAATAGGGAACGAGACGCCGCATGAGCTTTTCACACTTTGGGAACGCCCCCTGGCGTGCTGATTGTCTGAAGCCCTTATAGAATCACGCCAATTCATTGGCTGATGGCGCGACGCCGCCCCTGACACACTCACGTCGTCAGCTTATACTGGCGAACGCGCCAGTCTGGCAAATCTACTCCTCAGATTTCTCTGCCGAAAAGAACCCTGTCGGCAGCATGAGGAGCTTGGCAGCAAACGCAGCGTCTCGTTATCTATTCAAAGAACAAGGGTTACGCGAGTAACCCGAGACGTTCTCTATCATAGGTTCACTTATGCTGCGTGAGCTTTTCACGCTTTGGGAACAATATACCAAACACGCCAAGCTAAAAACGCTGCCCTATCTGGTCCAATAACGAACCAAATAGCATACGGCTGGTTCAAACAGATAGAACCTGAGAACCCGGAGCCGTATCAATATCAAGGTTGTAGAACCTGACAAAAGTGTGCGGAGAGGACCATCCTGCCGCTACACAAATATCTTCCAGGGGAACCCCTCTAAAAAGAGCGCTTGAGAGGAGGCTACGCCCCTAGTAGAATGTGCCCGAAGACTAAGAGGTGAAGGAAGGTTCCGCACCCTCATAAGCCAGCGAAATGGCGTCTCTCATCCAGTGAGAAATCCTCTGCTTTGACGTGCAACCCGCGGGCGGCCAGCACAAAACACACCAGCAACTGGGAGGATTTTCTCCAAATGTTGGAGCGGTCCACATACATCTTCAAAGCTCGAACTGGACAAGCATGTGAAGCCTCTCATCCTCAATCGACAAAGGGAGAGGATGGAAAGAGTGAAGTGTGACCACCTGAGAGCGAAACGATGTGGACAAAACCTTGGGAATGTAACCAGGCCTAGGCCGCAGGGTCACTTTGACCAGACCCGGGGAGAAGTCCATACACATTTCACTGACAGAGAGGGCTTGCAAGTCCCCAACTCTCTTTAATGACGTAAGCGCCAACAAAAGAGTAACCTTAAGAGTCAGTATCCGCTCTGGAGCTGACTCTAGGGGCTCAAAAGGAGCTGCCACTAGACCTTCAAGGACGACTGACAGGTCCCAAGAAGGAACTGCCATCGGGCGAGTCGGCCTAAGCCGTCTGACTCCACGCATAAACGCGGAGACCATCTGATGCCTCCCCAGGGGAACCTCTTCAAGCTCTCTCCGAGCCGCAATGGCCGTGACATAAACCCTGAAGGTGGTCGCGGCCGCCTCTGTTGTCAGTTTCTCCTGCAAAAACTCCAGTACTGGACCGACAGGGCAGTTAACTGGGTCTATTGCACGGGCCAAACATCAAGACTCAAAGACACCCCATTTGGAAGAGTACAGCTTCCTCATAGCGTGGGCCTTGGCACTAGCGATAGTCTCCTGAACCTCGACAGGCAAACTAGATATCAAGGCCCGTGACCCTGTATGGGCCATGCCCACAGCTTCCAGATCTTGCAGATGCCAGATCCTGCCCTGAAGCTGGGACAGTAAGTCCCGCCTGATCGGAATCTCCCAAGGAGGCCGATACAGAAGAGGAACCAGCTCTGAGACCCACGTCTGGGAAGGCCAGAATGGGGCTATGAGTAGGAGACGGACACCGCTCACCTTCACCCTGCATAGGACTGCCGGAATCAGCTTGACTGGCGGAAACGCGTACAGTCTCATGTTCGGCCACGGATGGGCGAACGCATCTATGCCCAGAGTTGCCGGGGAACTTAGAGAGGACCAAAGTGGGCATTGGGACGACTCCTGTGAAGCAAAGAGGTCCACTTCCGCTTTTCCGAACAGATCCCAAATCTGGGCTACTGTCTGATGGTTCAACACCCACTCCCCCGGCCTGAGTTTCTGTCTCGACAGAAAGTGGCGATACTCAATGGCACTTCACCGCGAGGAGAACAAGGTTCCGCTGATGCAGTCGCCGAAGTGCAAATGGAGAAATCCACGAAATTGATAGAAATGATTGGGCCAGAAAAATCGTCTTTTAATGTCTTTAAGGGAGTCTCTTCTGCTCATCAAGGCTGTATTTATTCAATCATAAATACAGAAAAAACTGTTAAATTGTGAAATATTATTGCAATTTCTTATATTGGTTTTCTATTTTAATATACTTTCAAATATATTTTATTTCTGTGATCAAAGCTGAATTTTCAGCATCATTACTCCAGTCTTCAGTGTCACATGATCTTCAGAAATCATAATAATATACTGATTTATTATTAATGTTGGAAACCGTTGTGCTGCTTCATGTTGTTTTTGGGACCTGAGATATTTTTTTTTAGGATTATCTGATTAATAAAAAGTTCAAAAGAACAGCATTTTTTAAAAATATATATTTTGTGCTATTCAAAAGTTTGGGTTTTTAAAATTATTATTATTATTATTTAATTTTTTAAAGAAATTAATACTTTTATTCAGGAGGGATTTGTTAAATTAATAAAAAGTGGTAAGTAAAGACTTATATTGTTAGAAAATATTTGTATTTTGAACAAATTCTGTTCTTTTTAACTTTGTATTCATCAAATAATCACAGAAAAAAATATCACGTTCTAAAAAAAATTATATGAAGAGTTTCAACACTCATAATAAATCAGCATATTATTATGATTTATGAAGATCACGTGACACTGGAGTAATGATGCTGAAAATGCAGCTTTGATCACAGAAATAAAATATATTTGAAAGTATATTAAAATAGAAAACCAATATAAGAAATTGCAATAATATTTCACAATTTTACAGTTTTTTATGTATTTATGATTGAAGAGTAGAAGAGACTCCCTTAAAAACATTAAAATCTTACTGATCTCAAACGTTTGAGCGCCGGTGTATATGTATATGTATATATATATAAAAATGTTTTATGCATTTCGTGTTACATATAAAAATGTCATATTATTAGTTGATAGTGTGATATTAATGCAGATACTGGAATATGAGATGAATATATACTGAACTAAAAGCTGATGACCAGCTCCCTCCTGAGGACACGACTGATGATGTAAAAATATCAAATTACTCATACTTTATATTTTCTGTCTGATTTTATGTTGGAACAACAGAACTAGTTTTGCATCGCTTTATTTCACACTATTTAGGGATAATTAAACTACTACAGTTTACTGTGCCTTACTAAATAATCATGTAAAATATTAGCTCTTTATTGAATTTATGTAAAACTGCTTGCAGCACAAAAGCAGTCATAACGCACGGGTGTATTTGTAGCAATATCCAACAATATGGATTTATGCCATCATTAGGATGTTAAGATCATGTTCCATGTAAATTTCCTATCGTAAACATATCAAAACTTAATTTTTGATTATAAATATGCATTGCTAAGAACTTAATTTGAACAACTTTAAAAGTGATTTTCTCAATATTTAGATTTTTTTCTCAATATTTTTCAAATATCATAACAAACCATACGTCAATGGAAAGCTATTTATTCAGCTTCCAGATGATGCATAAATCTCAATTTTACAAAATTGACCCTTATGACTGGTTTTGTGCGCCAGGGTCACGTTTGTTTCTAGCATGAGTTCAGTAACGAGGGAGTCTCTTCTGGTTTTCTCAGCTGCTGTAATGTCTGAAAGCACTCTGCGATTATAATAAGACTCTAAATCCCGAGTAGGTCTGACCTCTGCTCTCTCTGTTTGAAGCACCGGTGTGAGTTATAAAACCGGATTAGGTGTGTGTTTGGACTGAAGTGAGTGTGAGACCTGAGAAAACACACAATCACATCTGCACTCTTCTCTAAAATATTCAGGGATTCAGGCAGACGCAGGGTTATGAAAACATATGCAGTCATCTCTCTTAATATACAAAGCCTCCTTTCAGATTCATGCACAAACCTTTGCTTCGGCTGTGAATATGATTATGAGTTTGAGACAAACATTACATGAGGAAGCTATCGCCACCTGTTGCGTCCAGATTCTGCCACGGCTTGAAAACTTCGAGACACGAGATACACACCACCACACACACACACACACACACACACACACACACACACACACACACACACACACACACAACACACCACACACACACACACACACACACACTCACACACACACACACACACACACTCACACACACACACACACGCACACACACATGTTGTTTTTATGGTTTACGGGACTCTTCATAGGCTAAATGGTTTTTATTACTGTACAAGCTGTATGTGCTATTGCCCTACACCTACCCTACACCTAAACTTAGCCCTCACAGGAGACGGTGCATTTCTACTTTCCCCCCCCCAAAAAAACGCACACTGTATGATTTATAAGCATTTTAAATTATGGGACACTGAAAATGCCTCATAAATCACCTTCTCCTTGTAATACCTATGTCATACCCATGTTATTATACAAATTTGTTTCCTCATAAACCACATAAAACACACCACACACACACACCACACACACACACACCCACACACACACACACAACACACACACACACACACACACACACACAACACACACACACACACACCACACACACACTCTCACACACACACACACACACGGCTTGTGCACATGACCTAAACTTCCTCAACATGACCTAAAAAGTAATTAGCTTGCACTGATAAAGTTGATGGACGGCTTCAAGCAGTGGCTGATATTTCAGCAATTTGGAAAAATAGCAGGTTTCTAAACACAGATCAAAAGAGCAGCCAACCTCAAGAACAAATACAGTGTTCAAACCTTGCTCACAATCACAATATCAGGAGTGTATTTAATCTAGTCTCCATCAGATGTGTTGTGATAAAACCAGCTCAATTCAACAGTAGTGTGCTGGTCTTTATGTATTGTGTCCTTTAGAATCAGCTCAACCAGGCGATCGTGTCTGGACACATACAGGCCTTTGTAGAAACAACATCCGTTTAAAACGTGAGCAACTGTTCATTGTCCTGTTGATTTTGCTGTAACAGACAGTAGGAGTTGTATTTTGACGGGTACCATATTGACAGATTGTACATAGTTGGAAGATAATGTAGTCGTGCTTTAATTATAAAAATTAGGATATCCTCTGAGATTGAACAGTTCATTAAAACAGAATGGAGAATTTCCCCGGTAGTTTCAAGCCCATCCAATGCTGAGCTCTGGGTTTTTCTGAGATGAAGAAGTGAGACTCTTACATTATTGGTGGATAATTGATGAAGTGTACCTTCTGTGTGGAGTACGGCTAGAGTAGAGATATTATATTCTCAGCTGCAGTCCTGTACGCTGGCAAAGGTCTTTTAAATCCAGCCAATCAGAGCGTACTCTAAATCCTGCTGTTTTGATATCCAATTTTCCATTCGGTTTTAATTTAAATCCAAGAAACTGTGGCTTGTTGCACGAAGCAGCCGGTAATTTACGCCGCTGTAGATGTAGGAAAAGTGACCAACTCTCTGACAGATGTACTGTCATTATTCAGCATGTTAAGAAGATGACCTGTTCTGGAGGCAGTATAAATCCATTCAATGTTTGGGACACCGAGACCACCGCCTCGGCCCGACTGGAAAATTATATCTCGAGTTGTATGGCTATTAAGACTCACTCACACACACACACACACACACACACACACACACACACACACACACACACACACACACACACACACACACACACACACACACACACACACACACACACACACACACACACACACACACACACACACACACACACACACACACACACACTCACACTCACACTCACACACTCACTCACACTCACACATGCTCACCCATGCTCACCCATGCTCACACACACACTCACACACACACACACACACACACACACACACCCCACTCACGGACACACACACTCGCTCATAGTTGACACACACACACACACACATGTATTCATGAAAAGTTTTATTGCTAAGAGTTGCTCCTAGTCACAAAATTCTCAGAAATGTTTCCTCTTAAAAAAAAAAGATCCTAGTAAAGACAAAAGTAATTCAGAAAGCATCTTAACCCTTAAAAGAGGTCTTAAGGTCCAACATTGTTAGGAGTACGAACGAGGACTTTTAAGAGGCTGAAGAGTTTCTTTAGCAGCGGAGAACATGGACCAAACATGAAGAAATGTGTTGCACACAATGCATGACAGTCAGTTAATAAGACGCTCCATAATCATGTTTGTGACCGATCTTATTAGAGACACGCTAATATCTCCGACACCGCTCAGAAATGGACGTAATCACTAAATTAACATATTTGGCAACTGGAAAAATGTCTCTATGATTTGAGTCTATCACAACCTTCTATAAGCAAAGTGATCACACAAACATGTATAGCACTTTCAGAACTGTATTATGTCGCTGTTCATTTCCTAACAATGTGTTAAGTATGACAGCATGGTAAATAAAAAATAAAGAATATGTATACATATAAAATGTGTGTGTGTGTGTCTGTGTGTGAGAGAGAGTACAGTAAAACAGGAAAAATTACGCCTGTAATTTCAAAGAAAAGGCTTATATCAAGTGTTGGGGAAAGTTACTTTTGAAAGTAATGCATTACAATATTGCTTTACTCCCTAAAAAAGTAACTAATTACATTACTTAGTTACTTTTGATGGAAAGTAATGCGTTACAATGTTGCATTAATCTTTAAATAAAGTAACTAATTGTGT
>CM049812.1:16153515-16263515 GCA_027422405.1 Ptychobarbus kaznakovi | reverse complement strand
TTTGATATACTGGAATCGAACACCACGGCTCTCCTATATTACTCCTAATACAAACTTAATCTCAGCAATAACCAATGAAAACAACTCCATCTATCTAACCCCGTGATCTGTGTGGAAAGAATGACTGCAACATGAAATAAAACTAAAACATAAGCAACATGAAGTTCAGAGGAAAGAACGAAGTGTCACACATAAGAGTTGCTGCATCTCAAACTGAGACGGATTCACACAAACAGGACATTTTTCCAAGAATCATCAAATGGGGTAAAAGCATCATGTGACAAAAAAAGCATGCTGTCTATCGCTGTTTTCATAGACAAAACGCATCAATATGTCTGGAGCGTTTTGAGTAGCTTCAGCGGGGATCAGAGGACACTGTGACATTAATCTATAGAAGCCAAAGACAACCCGAGAACTGTTTCTCATCTCAGGTTTCAGATTGATTCTGCTGGATATTGCTGGGATTATCGGCGCTAGCCACTCAGTCTAGACAACGTTTGAGTTTTGTTAGACAGCTTGTGACTGTGGAAAGAAGTCCGAAGTTGTGCTTTACAGTTCATTCATTTCAAGAAACTTAAGTGTTCTATATTAGTTTAAGTTTTGCCGTCATTGTCAAAATGCCTTTGATATTCTAGTGCATGTGACTCATAAATATGCATTAATCAGCATTGCTGAAGATCACCACAGACTTTCAGACTCTCTATTTGACTCGGATGACAATCGGCAAGCTCATATTCTCCTATAAGCTTTTAATTACCCTTCATTGTTCCTGTGCACTTTGAACTCTATGACATGCATGACAGTGTCTGCGTACACATGGGACAAGTCTTTATCATTCTCTGTCAGATTCCAAGTGCTTTAGCAGGAGCCGAAGACCAGATCATATACACGTTTATGTCTTACATTGAAACAACAGCATTGGTCTGTTCAGCATTAAGGGGATGGTTCACCCCCCAAAAAAAACTTTATTTACTCAACTTAAAAACCTGTTTGGTTACCCACATTCTTCAAAATGAATTCTTCTTCAGCATAAGAAAGAAACGTATCCAGGTCTATTGAGGAACCGTGCACTGGACTAATCACTGGGGTACCTCAAGGTTCAGTACTCGGTCCTTTTCTTTTCTCCATTTACACAAACTCAATGGGCACGATCGTAAAGGCACATGGCTTCTAGTACTAATCTGTGCAGATGATATGCAGCTCTATCTGTTTTTTTTTCAATCTGATGATCACTTTATCTCATTTTGTATCTCTGCCTACCTTTCAGACATCTGGATGAAGTATTCCATCTTTTAAACACAGACCTTCTAGTAAATCCAGCCAACTTATTAATCAAACACAACATGAGTGTACGATTGGGTTTTAAAATACTAACACCAACCAGGACAGTAGTGAACCTGTTTGATGGCCCCTTGAAATAGAGTCTCTCAACAATGTCCTGGACCTGCAGTTTGCAATTTATAACATCTGAAAAATCAAACCCTTCCCATCTAAATATCCCGTGTAACTTATCGTCCAAGCTTTAGTCGTTTCCAGACTGGACTTCCTCAATACACTCCTCTGTTTGCATTTAAAAAAATAATATAAATCACACCGCAATATATATATATATTTATTACAGCGATATTTTTTAAATATAAAAAAATTTCCTCAATACACTCCAACACATTATACCTTAATTTAGCATTAATGCATTGAGGCTTGTTAAAAATCAAAAAATGTAATCTTTGGATAAAAGACACAAATGTAAATATTTTAATGTATGTATTATTTTTATTTAAATTGTTAAATTATATATATTTTATTTTAATTTATTATTATACAGCAGGTTTTGTGCTGATATATAATATATATATGCTTGACTTTAGCTTGATTATAAGTTTAAACATAATGCAACACAGATAAAGACTGTAAAAAAACATGTGATAAAGCAGATATATGACATCACCTGCTTATATATGATTTCAAAACGATCAAGCCCCTGAAATGCATGAGAGCTCTGAACAGAAAGAGCAGATCAATTCTACATTTTCTTAGAAAATACATTGATTTAAAAATATTGGTAGAATTACAATTCTGTAAAACCCAGTAATGTAACGATGATTGAAGTGTTGGCTGATATTCCAGTGAATAATAAAGAGTTATAATATAATACAAATGTTTTTGTTCTTCTGCTTTGCACCCTAAGCGAAGTTAAATAATCTATAATGTGACTAAGTTCAGTGTTCTACTAATTACTTCATGAGTTATAAATGGGACTATTTGCTAGCTTCTTTTTTTTAACGCTTGAACTGAATTGTTCAGCATAAACGCATGCTGTCATTTGTTATGCTGAATTTACTCTCTGCATTATAAACAGTCTTTACTTCCTGATGGCACCGCGTCATTCTATACACCGTAGCCTTATGTTTACTTTATTTCGTCTGTAATAATGAGTCTGATTTCTGGCACCAATAACAGCCCAGAGGAAACCAAACGAAGCATTCCTGCAAAATGCATGAGCTCAGAGGCTCTTGCTAAAAACACACGGGTGGAGTCGCAGGAATGGATGAGCAGCTTGTTAGAGAGCTTTTGTCGCAGAAAATCCTAAATGGCCTCCAGGCAAATGTACATATAGCTCTTTTGTTTGTCTAGCTGTGTGTGTATGTGTGTGTGGGTGTGTCTGTGTGTGGTGAATGCTTGTATGTTTGACAGGAGTGACGGGATAATGATAAGAGGGTCACGTCCCATGAGAGTGTGTTTGTGTGTGTGTGTGTGAGGTTGAGCTGGAGGTGTTGGGCTTCCTAATGAATGAAGCCACAGTCACACCATTGCAGACAACACAATGATGTAGACTCTCTGGATTAATGCAGGTCATCCTGATCCACCAAATCCCTCAGCAGACAGGCTCGTCCTGTGTGGCAAAGCTCAAGACCAAAGAAAGACCAAAGAGAAGCAGCGGCATGCATACAGCACATGAGTGTGATGGCAGAAATCTACTTTCACAGACTCCACAGATGATTTTTATATTTGTGGCTTTGTGTGAGGAACAGACTTAAATGAGCTGTTATACATTGCAAATCTTCCACTCTGCTGCAGCTCTCGAATGCTTCTTGTGCTTTTACGTGTTCAAACTTGCCGTGTGAAGATGCATTGCTTCCTCTGTTTTCTTCTAGGCTGAACGCAGTCAATCATGCTGTGTTTAACCATTTGCAGATAGCAGGGAAAAGCTGACAGGCCAGGCTTTATCTGTGGACGTGACCCTTTGATCTGGCCTACAGATTAACCCTGGACTCACAGAGACTCCAGATTCACCCTCACAGCCCAATAAAAGCACACAGGACCAGCCGTTTAATGCACAAACCAGGAGGATTGTGCAAGCTGTAGTCTCCTGCGGCAGGGTAAGGTCCACCCCAATGAAGCATCGCCATCACTGAATGATTCTGAGAGCTGGTGATGTGTGACCATGTTCCTTACTTTCAATGAAAAATTCAGTTGCTGCACGTGTGAACTTGTGAGGGATGAACCCAGTGCTTGAAAATCACTGAGCTTCTGGAGTTGTCATGCAGTACAGTACAGTACCATACATGAAAAAACAAAGTATAAGTGGCAATTAAAGGGCTCCAACACTTTGGAAAAAGAAAAACATGACTTTGGTCATAATTTTTAATTTCCTTAATCCAGCGGTTCTCAATTCCAGTCCTCGCGCCCCCCCGCTCTGCATATATTGCATGTCTCTCTTAGTTAACACACCTGATTCATATAATCAGCTCGTTAGAAGTGCGCTCCGTGCATGAACTGTGTTCCGATTGACATGCTCCCTACACAGTGTCCATTGCTCCCTACTCCCTGAGCAGGGGAAATCCGTTGAAGTTTACTTCACTTCAGAACATTCATTAATGGATTTGCGCTGCGCAACATCTTCACGCACAGACGAGTGTGACATAATATACGTCTGTAAATATATACAATTTAAATTCACATCTCGCACACTTCAATTCACTATGAATGGAATACGTTCGCTTTGAACTGGAATCATGGAGGAATATCGTGTGATGTCCACTTCGCAGGGCACTTACGATCGATTAGAACAAACGTCTGAAGTGATAAGAGTAACATAAGAAATGCGCAGAGCGGGGGGGCGCGAGGACTGGAATTGAGAACCGCTGCTTTAATCAAACTTTTTTAAACTATAGCAGCCACGAGCTTTGAAAATAGATAAAATTTGGTGTGCTTCTTCAAATTGTTACAGTGTCCATGCGTACCAAGGTCTGTGAGGTTTGGACACTGGATTCCCAACATACAGGGCAAAAAGTCATCATCTGCCACATCCAGAAAATATATACTCACTCAAACTTGCCAGAAAAAGTAGATACTCAAAATTATTTTGATAACTTTTTCCATGAATGTTACACAAATCTCATTAACACCAAAACATTAAAATGGCTTAAAAATCTTGTTACCTCTAGATTCAGGCCTACTCTAAAATTCAGTGAAGAGTTTAGATTCCAGCCCATAAGATTCTTGAAATATAAGCATTGATGCATATTGATTATAGCACCACCTTGCTGCCAACTATCACAGTTTGGTTTGTAGGTCCACACAATCCTACATGTGTTGATATATATTGGAGGAGGTTCAGGATCAGGATCTCACAGGAGCCAAAAGCTCAAGTTCCCATCGGCTTCGTATAAGAGCCACAGGATAACATCTGCTGTAAGATTCGGACTCTTAGTCCAGAGGTGTGAGATGACTGCCTCCTGAGCTTCATGTGAACATAAAGAGACCTGAATGCAGCAAAGGCCTCATATATTATTATTCAACCCCAGAATCAAGACGATGAGGTATAATGTTAATACGGCCACCATCGTACCTTCAGGACAAGCATACTCTCTATTTTATATTTGTCTGTAATGAACTAGTCTGATGACTGGATAATGGTATATTATTATGAAACACATGTTTTAAGCATGTGCTCAAAATGTAAATATTTTCACCAAAAGGAAGTTTACTGTTTTACTATGAGTTATTATTTTTTAACTTTCATGCACTAGTTCTTCCATAGGTGTCTGAGTGTTTTCCCACATGTCCAGCATTTATACATCAAGCTGCTTTGTGCTTTGCCGAGTTAAGCCTCAGATTTGAGCTTTAACACTACAAGTACCCTATATATAAGTGAATTCCTACCACATCTGAGTTACTAAGTCACACATGAGAGGCTGTGAGTATATTACATCGACATTCTTCACAAGTGCACGCGATAAACAAACAGATTCACTGCATCCACTCAAAATGACGGATATATTACACTCCTTTCATGTACACTAGCATGATCTCTGATGACTGGCTATTTACCCTCCCTGATCCTGCTGATGTTTGTTTTAATTTCATGTAGTCCTCTGCCCCGCCGGGCTTGCTTTCTACATGCAAAGAATAAAAAAATCATCTGCCGGAGCTCTGGGAAAGTGGCCCTTTTCCAACCCGTGCCTACAGATGCTTTGAATTTAGGGAGATTTTCCAGCGAGGAGAGAGCTGCCCGTATTTCCTGTGGATTAGTCCTCAGATGGTGCCCTTCGAGGAGGTCTGTGCTGGAAAACTGACCCGCCGCTGACTGCCAATAACCCCGAGATAAGAGCTCGAGAAAGAGATGAGAAACCCAGAGATGCTGCTGTACACCATCAACCCAACGAAACTGCTGCCCGTCATACAAGAATACTCCAGTATTCATCTCTAATCATAATTCACATCTATAAACATCACAGGAGCTGAAAAATGATGTATGAAATAAACTAACTTATCCAAATGTTTCCTTCACAGTTTGTCTTTTGTCTAGTGAATGTAAGATGACCTCACTTTAAATATAATACTGGACAAAGGGCTCCATCTGCTGACAGCAGTCACAAATTACACAAGTTATACACTTCATTTTGTTTTCATTTATTGTAGATACACTTTATGCATATTAACATTGTGATACACATTATACATTGGAACAAACGAGACAAAATTATGCAGTAGTCGCAGTGCCAAATCAAAACCCATCCCCTCTGTTAAAAACCAAATCGGATCAAATCAAACTGTTGCAGTTATAATACAACACCAAAAAATATGTAATTCCCCCAAACTTCATCATCAAGCATCTCTGAAATCTACAGAGGATCTTCTACTTCAGTTGGCGTCGAGTTTGGCCATTTCTTGCACGTAGATCCCGATGCTCTCGCTGTCAAACAGCACGAAGTACACAGTCTTGATAGAGGACGACATTGTTGTCACGAAGTAGCTGGAGATGGCCTTCAGAATGAGCTGAGCAGCCGTCTGCTTCGGAAAACCGTTTCTATAGAAGAGAAACACAGCAAAGCATGCGGCGTCACAGTATTCAGGAACCGTTACGCTTCAACAACCACCTAACGGCAAACGGCAAAAATAATCAGCATTTAGTAATGACTTTGAATTAATTGATCTCAAATGGATGAGAAAACTACTAAGTATATCATTTTCAAACTAATCAGTCTGTAAATGTTCCCATTTCCCCCTTACATAATTAATAACCTGAAAATTATATTTTTCTGCACCGCATGCATTTTGCAACATCTATTACATTTACATTTACATTTAGCAGACGCTTTTATCCAAATCTATTAATAAATGCAGCGCTTAAAATAAGCATTGAACACGTCACCATTTTTCTCAGTAAATGTATTTCTAAAGGTGCTGTTGACTTGAAATTGTCACCAGATGTTGGTAACAACCCAAGCAATCCATACATACAAAAAAATTATTTCCCAAATGAAGTTACGTGTAATAAAATGGAATGACACAGAGAAAAAGTATTGAACACATGAATAAAGAGGTGCAGAAAGCCAAGACACCAGCAGAAATCTATCAGTAATTAGAAAGCAATCCTGCCCCTCGTCAGTGGAAATTAATATTAGCTGCTTCAGTCTCAACACCTACAATACCAGGATGATGAAGATAAAACAAGGGTGACAATGATCCCAAACACAGGCAAGGAAACTCTCGACTGGTTTCAGAGAAAGAAAATAGAGCTGCTAGAACGGCCGGCCAATCACCGGACTAGAATCCAATAGAATATAAGCTCAGAGTTCATAGAAGAGGCTCACAGAAACTTCAATATTTGAAGACTAAATCTGAGCAATGCATGCGATAGTTTCTCCAACAGGAGGCATCTTGAAGCTGTCATTACCAACAAACACTTTTATACAAAGTATTAAATGCATTTCAGTAGTTTTTCTCTGTGTCATGACATTTAATTACACATTTACATTTCTGAACTTATTTGTTTTGTTTATTTGTATGTATGGATTGCTTGGGTTGTGACCAACATTTGGTGACAATTTAAAGTCAAAAGCACCTTTAGAAATATATTTACAGAGAAAAATGGTGACGTGTTTAATACTTATTTGACCCGCTCTATATCATTTTTATTCTAAATTAACCTATTAACTACTTACTTATTACTAATTTAACAAAACCAAGCTAATGTTTATATTCTTTAATTTGTTCTTCTATATTATGATGTACATTTGAATGAAAAACTAAATCTGTAGTGCGGGACCTGGTTCTGTGCACTAGTTGTTGATTGGAGGTTGAAGTGTGGGCGTGGCTCCTAAGTGTATGCAGATGAGCGTAAGCATGCAGGGGGCGGAGTTTAAGATGTGGTCAAAAAATAAACATGCATTCAAAATTGTTCAGAATAAGCTGAATTTAAATAACAGATTGAATTGGGTGTATTTCCATTTAATGCCGAGTTTAATATTAGGGGCCAGATTTACTAGCGCAACCCGTCTTTTAGCATTAAAATAGTACTGTTAGGATTTACTAAAGATGCGCAGTGAAAAAGCGTGGACGGTTATTGTTGCGCCTGACCTTATTGAATATGCATTTGTAGGAGTTTCCCTTTCAGACGCTAAATTTATGTTATAGTAAACGCGATTTACTAACGTTTGCGCCATTATTTAACGGCCCAAAAAAGCACGTCTTAAAGCAGGCGGTACTTTGTGCTGCTCTCGGTAGATTGCGATCCCTCTCATCGGTGCTGTTATGGGATTGTGCTCTAATGCTAATTTGCTCTGTTTACTAAATCTGTCCCTAGGGCAGTAAATCACTTTAATTTCTGTTTTTATTCCGACTAAAGTTGTACCTGCCGCTGCCGATGGAAGGGAAGGCCACAGATTTGAGCTTCTTCTCGTCAGCGAGAGCCAGACAGTTCTTCACCGTCTTATCCAGCATCTCCTCACATTTATTTGAGCCCCAGCCTGGACTGTTACAGTGGATGATGAACTTGGCAGGAAGACTGTATCCTGAGGTCATGGCCGCTGAGGAACCACAAAGAGCATGAACTTATCAAACATACTGCAACTTATCCACAATTAACAACAACTCCTTCAGATCAACTCTCATATCTGAATAAAAGAGTAAGCCGTGAGAATTCATTAAAGCATGGCTGAAGAGCTTGACACAGCATTTTAATAACAACTTATTAGACTTTTTTTAACAGCAGCATCTTGTCTCTCATTACTATGGAAGACTGTTTGAGCCACTGAATAAAAAATAAAAAAGGGTAATTGTGACTTTTTTCTCATAATTGAGTGATATAAACTCGCAATTCTGAGAATATATCACCCCCCCCCCCCCTCAAAATTTGACTTGAAGTCGCAATTGCGAGTTTATATATCACAATTCTGACTTTATAAATCGTAATTGTGACTTTATAACTCGCAATTGTGACTTTATTACTCGCAATTCTGACTTTATAGCAATTCTGACTTTATTACTCGCAATTCTGACTTTATAGCAATTCTGACTTTATTACTCGCAATTCTGACTTTATAGCAAATTCTGACTTTTTTTAATCGCAATTTTGACTTTATAACTCATAATGTTGACTTTATAACTCGCAATTTTAACTTTATAACTCGCAATTCTGACTTTATAACTCACAATTCTGACTTTATAACTCGCAATTGTGAGTTTATATCACGTAATTGTGAGTTTATATCATGTAATTCTAAGAAAAAAAATCAGAATTGTGAGATGAAAAGTCGCAATAACCTTTTTTTTTTATTCACTGGCTTCCATACTTTACAGCTCCCGTTCACACCTGGAACTGACTTCACGCAGCTTATGATCAGATGTAATAGCGGGTGTAAATGTACCTCCTGCCACCTCCAGAGGACCGTTGCTCTTGCGTAGCTCCAGAACTGCCTCTGCACACTCCTTTCCTCCGATCTTCTCCAAAGCACTGCCTGAGAGAGACACTGAGCTGTGATGCTAAACACACGCGGTGACTGTGACAGACTTCTAACAAACGAGGACGATTTTTCACCCCCGGGCAGAACGAACAGACGAGTCTGAATAATGACTATGCAAATGTACTGGCTGTTATACGTTAAGCTATATGTTGAGTCACAGCCATTCTGTAGGTACGTGAGACAGCAATGTGTGTGTTTAGACAGACTTAGTGAAGTCAATTTGCAGATTTAATGTCACTTCTGACTCCATCTATTGCGACACTCCGTCTGTTGTTTAGAGTCGAGTGACACCAGCTTTAAGGCCAGAGTATACTTATTTGTTATGCGTACGTTAGCGTATGCGCACAGTCGTACGCGCAGCCTTGCAAACTATACTTAATTTGACTCGTATGCATACACATGCGCTTTGCGCCAAATTGCAATACCTCTCCTGGCCTAGCGGGGGCCGTAGGGAGCAGTTATGAAGATTACAGCGTGACGAAGGACACGGAAAAAAAACTCATGTAAGCACAGCGGAAAGCACAGCATGACAAATATTGCTGCAAGCCGGACAGCGTCTAAGCTTATTCCGGAGGTGTGTGAAGCCATATGTTTTTCTTGGGCTACCTTGTGAATCGATAACCCCCCCCCCCCCCCCCCCGGTAGCGTTTCCACCTTGTGGATAAACTAATCACTGTAAGAGAGATTAATGCGCATGTGCGATCTGCAATTCGCGTCACGCGCACTGTACGCTGTCCCTCGCGTACGCGTACAAAGTGAAGTATACTTTGGCCTTTAGACACAAGAGCATCTTAATCACAAACACAGTGTGCAGAATCACTGTCATGCTTTATAGAGACAGTTCACACAAAAATATAAATTCTGTCATCATTTGTTCACTCTCGTGTTGCTCCAAACCTGTAAGGTTTTTGCAGTTTTCCATACACAAATACGTATTACACACTCCAAATATGACTCATCTCCTGAAGTGTTATGATGGTTTGAGTGAGGAACAGTCATTATTCACTGATAATCTTTCCCTCTTATGCAGCTTTTCAATATTACCTGACGAAATCTGCTGTGAGGTGATATGAATGTGTTTCAAGAAAAGCGCATTTTGTATTCCACATTAAAAAAGTCACATGGGTTTGCAATGAAATGATGGTGAGTAAATGAAGACAGAACTGGTATTTAAAAAATATGTTTTTACCGATCCATTACGTGTCTTCAAAAGTGTACTTATAATTTACTTTCTAATGATTAATATTAAAAAGTTGGGTTACAAATGACAATGGGCTCAGGAATCAGAGAGGACATATAGGTTTGGGAAAAGAAGTATGTGAAAAATGAGAATTCAACATTTAGAAACCAAAAAAAACAAGATGACAGAATTCGTAGTATTAAAACGGAATAATTGCCACAGAAATCCAAATAGAAAGTAAAGCATTACCCAAATGACCCAAACAAGAGCCATGAAACTTCAGTGCTAATCTTCATTTGTTTTCTAGATAACAGTACTAAAATCAGACCAAATCTAAGCATGAATACAACTGGGCTACTTAGACATGTTGCATACCTTGTTATTTTCAATGGGCAAATATTATAAGATGGCATTATCATTATTAATTTTGAGTCAAAGTGTCAGAGCTGTGGTGTTTTTAGCAGAACTGCTTCTTTACCTACTTCACCACCCATGTAGAAGGTGGAGTTGGTCGGGTGAACAACCGCTTCACTTTCGATGGTGGCAATGTCAGCTTGCACAACTTGCAGCTACAACAACAGGCAAACAAATACAGTGAGAGACAAAAGCTGTGGAGAATGAGGAGAAACCATGACGAGAGGACAAAAATCGGTCAGACTGGAAAAGACAAAAGTAAAACACAAACACACATACATACAAGACTGCTGAAGTCTTGCATGAGATGACTAATCGATGCTAAAAACCTGCTGGGTTAACTCAACAACCCCATACAATTACCCAAAATCTCCCCCACCATCAACATGAAACAATATATCCAGGTCAATAACATTTTACCGCCAAATCAGAATGCCAATCCCACCCACCCAAATCAAGAAAAGTTGAATGAGGAGCAATCAGACCAACCTCAACAATACAAGTGATTTTACACAAACTGGCTGAAAAATCATAAATTCAATCATTAGTAATATGATTGAAAGGTTTATCGATTTTGACCAATAGGTGGCACTGTTACCAAATTGATGTGTTGTGGAATCTTACCAATAACCCCCCAACAACATGTCTCGTGCCAACATGTTGTGACAAAACTAATCAAAAGAATCTCCAAGCATTTTTTTATCTTCTCGTCAGACATTTTGACTAAAGGTGGTGCTGCAAAAAAAAATAAAGTATGGTGCAAATGAAAACACATTATTTATATGCACAAGTAGTTTTGTAACGATACGCCAATGTGTTTGTAAAATCTTGCGTATCCAAAAAAAAATATATGCGTACTAAAATTTAAATGATCGACACAAAAATGGTGGACAATATGGGAACCATTCTGCCAATCTAAAATTTGACTATCTTATGATTTTGCAACAAAAATTTGCTAAATCTGATCACACCAAAAATGGTGGACAATTTTTGGGACATCTTCTGACCCAGTCTGCAGGTGGCGTTCCGACAATCAAAACTGTGACAAATCAAAAACACCCATTTTTCCCATCTTCCCACTTAGGTGCTTTCTCAGGTCACTGTGCAGTTATTATATCACCCACAACTTTGTTTGAATCGTCATAAAGTTAATATCAACCCCCCCAAGTGAATGCAGAGATATAACCCGTGGTAAAGCGTTGCAGAGATATAACCAAATTTTGGAGCTCTTCGACAAATTTGTTCACGCTCATTCAGAAACGGTTTGACTGATCAACTTGATTTCCATGTTTTTAAATTGACATGATGATGTGGTTGGATTTTCATGAAAATTGGAGAGTTTGTAAAGAGACGAATACTACATTGCAGGAAATTACGACATTGGGTGTTTTAGGGTGTGACCATAGGACGGATTTTTTTTCTAGCCCTAATGGTTCAAAAGTTATTAGCACAAATGTAAGTGCAGCTTTGAGCAGTTGGTGGCGCTAGAGGATTTGAGTAAGAGACTCCAAATTTGATGTACTAAATGTTGAGACTGTCCTTTATCTGTGTGCCAAATTATTTACCATACGGTTCTATGGGCAGCCATAGACTCAAGAGCGGAAGAAGAAGACGATGACGACATACAATAGGTGCATACGCACCTTTGGTTCTTGGCCCCTAATTACAAAATCAGGACAATAATGAGAACAAGATTGATTTAATTACAGTTGTTGGGTGGATTCTACTAGATAATTGGATTATTATGGTTTTCTTTTGATTTCAGGGGTGAAATGTGACCTGGACGTGTGAGTTTAGCCCATCTACCAGTTAAAGACCCTGGAAATGTGACTGAATATGGACAAAACTAACCACGTTGGCTTTAACCAGAGTGCTGTTCACATGGATTTCCAGGCAGCCAAAAACTGCCATATTAGACCCAGATGTGAACTGCTGGATCCATAAAAGCAGATTTACAGCATCTGAATGAACATGAGTCTCCATGGCAGCTATAAGCGCTCACGTAAATCTTCTTAAAGGACAAAGTCAGCCAGATTAGTGATCTGGCTGTGATTTCACACCTTGAACTCTTGAATGAGATTGAGCTGTGGAGAAATCAGGACAGAGTACAGCAAAGCCATTACACAGCCATACGCAAATAAAACTCCAAACGTCTTAGAGCAGTTTCCATGAAAGCTGCACAGAATAATGTTTGCTGGTCAGCGTGACAGTGGGCTTCTTTGAGCGTTCATGACACAAACTGGCAACAGAAACACTCTGTATTTGCCTTACTGTATGAGTCAGTCAATGGTCAGTGAATGTGTTGTGCTTAACCATAAGAGGTCATACTAAACATCGCATTAGCTGTTTTCTTTTGGTTCGTTTCTGATGAAAATACAACTTCCAACAGATCTCGATTAAGCTACTGTTTAAAACATTTTACAAAAGAGCTTAAGGCTTTAATAGCTTTGATCAGAAACACTAGAATATAGAAATAACTACTGTTCCATCAGACCACATTGCAAAAAAGAGATGCTCTTTCTCAGTATTTTGTCTTGTTTTCAGTGCACGTCTAAAAATTCATAAATCAAAATATAGATGCAAAATGACATGAGCTAAGAAATCTTGTTTTCTTGAGAAATTGATCAAAATGATCAAAAACATGAGTTTATGTTTAAAACAAGAACAAATATCTGCTAATGGGCCCAGTAAATCTATTTATTAAAAGAAAACAAGTTTCCTATAGAATGGTCTCTCCCATTGCATTGAATGCTTATGGCGGTAGACTCCTTTTTACTATGTTACTAAAGTCTGATTTGTTCATATTTGAACAAATTACACTTTATTCTGCCAAATATGTGGAGCCAACTGCTATAGTCGGCTCTGAGCGCTATTCGTCAGAATTGTCTCCCTCAGCACGAAGATCATCTCCTCGATGGACTCTGAAGCAAGAAGCTCAAAGCCTGCCACTTGCCGCAGAGGAGCAACGAGCGGTTCGATCTTTTTATATAGACTGGAGGAGAATTATGTCACTGATGAGACTATATTCACTGACAGCTTCAGATTTAGAGGATTGGGCAAGTTCCGAGAGGAACCTGGCACCCATCTCCCAAATGAATTAACACAGGCCGGCACAGATAGCAAACTAATTTGCATCCTCACCAAGGCACAATCTGGCTTAGAATGGTCAGCTCTGGAACAGCCTACCCACAGCTGCTTAGACAAATGATACCTGCTGGGCAGTCATCAAAACAACCTCCCACCAGAGACCAGTGCTGTTTTTTCCAGGAAGTTCACAATGAACTTACCAAGGTATGGCACGCATCCACTCTTCTAATTCTGCCACCCTCACCTCTGTTGATGGCACTGAAGAAAAAGGGATATGGCAAGCTCTCCATCTGAAGGAGGATGAGTTGGATGCCATGAATTGGAATTTATGTTATTAAGGAGCTGCTTGCAGCAACTGACCTGTCTCTGCGTGCTACTAAGCCTACTACGCATGCACTCGACGGGGCCTTGGCCAGCTTGGTGGTGCATGGGTTTGAATGAGATCAAGGATGCCTTCCGCGACTCCAGTCTCCCGGTTATGCGGCCTTGTCATAGACGTATTTGGAAAAAAAATCAGGAACTGGGCTCCGACAGCCCTCATACGGCTAATCTTGGCGTTGAACCCTGAGCCCAGAAGCCGTCTTGATCTCTATGCCGAGAGGAAAAAAGAGGAGGGCCAGGTCCCACCGAGGCCGGACCGCCCAAAAAGAAGTAATGTCACTTTAAGGTTCCCCGTTTAGCTCCGGGTGAAGCGTTTGGGGAGTGTTGTTCATACTGAGCCCATCCTTCACACTCAGCACATGCGCGAGCAAATTACTGCTCTAATAGCAAACCCACATACTCAAAGAGCAATACAACGAATGTCAATTCCCTGCTTCCTTGCAGCAACCTGCCACTCGGAAATCTCAGACCACTTGCTGACTGGCTCCTCACGAAGCAGAGACTATCTTGCTGGGCAGCTAATGCTATAGCCCTGGCTTATAAATCAGTGTCCTATTAGAGTGAGAGCCCACTCCACCAGAGGAATGACCTCCTCCTGGGCTTGGTCCAGTTGAGTTCAATTGGTAATATCTGTGCGGCAGCCAGCTGGTCTTCGCCAGATTTTATAACTTGGATGCCCCTACCCTACAGACATGGATTTTGTCAGCTTAATTTATCTAATCTCCTATATTGATGGAGAAGGTCTTGTAGGTAGACCCCAGCCTCATAATTGGCTCATGCCTTTTAGGAGACCTCATTAGGGGCGCTCTGGAGCTGGGATCGCAGAGCGGCTTTGTTCTGCACTTGCTTATAGCACAGCGCTATTGGACGCGTTCCCATAAACATTCAACGCAACAGGTTGAACAGTCACTAGCGTAATCTCAATTCTCTGAAATAAGGGAACGAGCATTGCGTAAACTGCCACACTATAAGGCTCTATGCGAGTCGATGACTATTGCTATCAGTCAAAGATTCTAATGAATGGCACTCAGAGCCAACTTATATAGCAGTCAGCTCCACCCGATTTAATGGGCTGAAGCATCATTTGTTTGACGCTTTTTAACCCCAATAAGAGTTCAACACAATGCTCGTTCTCTTATCTCGTGGAACCGAGGTTATGTTAGTAATGGGAGCATTTTCATTCACTGTTGACAGATATTTCTTCTTGTTTTAAGCATAAACTCACTTCGATTTGCTCAAATTCTCAGAAAACAAGAATTCATATCTTCAATATTTGTCCCAAGTAAATGGGCCAATCCGTGTCGACTCAACCAGAGGGCCCTGTCTCAGATATTTGATTTTGTTCATTTTTTTTTTGGTGAGAGAAGTACAAATATCATAATTCGATAATCACTTTACTCGCACTCAGGTTGCTCCAAACCTGTATGATCATTTTCATGAAAAAAAAATATATATATTTTGAAAGATTTTCTTTGTGCTCCAAAGGACAAAGAAAATCAGTGGCTGTCCTGTGATCAGTGAGCGCAATTCAGTCCTTATTTTGCATTTTAAATTGATTACTGACCAAAACAAATGACTCACAAGTCATATTTCAGGATCGATGCATCTGAATCAGCAGGATTTGTTATCGATGCATCAAGATAACAAGTGAATCGTTACACCCCTAATAGCTGAAGATGTTTCATAAAACAGCAAGACGATTTTGGACCTTAGCAGCTAGTCTCAGCAGAAGAGTGGCAAGACAAAAGCAAATTATAAAAAAAAGAGCAGTTACTGTAGTAAGAGTGTAATCTAATGAAAGCAGCTTTACCTTCTGGCCGAGGAATAAGCTTTTGGAGGAGAGGACAGTGAAGCCATCGGCCGGGCCACCCGCTGTATTGCTGCCGTCTGTACCCGCTTTAGCCTTCGCAGCCCATCTCTGTCACACCAACAACACAGCAGAGCAAACGTCAGCTTATACTGCACTGCCTTAATGCAGCCAGTGATAATGTTACTGGATATGAGAGCACAGAATTCTAATAATCTGCTTCATCATGCTGAATATTAGGAGCTTAAAAACAACAGACCTTATGTGTTAGGCTTAGTATGACATGTTTAGAGTTAATATAGGGTTAGTTTAAGGTGTTAGAGTTAAAATGACATTTTATAGTTGGTAAAGCATTTTGTAGTTAGAATAACATGTTAGAGTTTTTATTTATTTAATTTATTTAGTCATTTAGCAGACGCTTTTATCCAAAGCGACTTACAAATGAGGACATTATAGAAGCAATCAGAACCAACAAAAGAGCAACAACATGCAAGCCTTAGTTAGTATAATGTGTTAAGATTAGTATGACTTGTTATGGTTAGAAAAGCGTGTTAAAGTTAAAATAACATGTCAGAGTTAGTATGAAGTTTTAGAGTTAGTATAATGTGTTAGGGTTAGTTTGACATGTTAGGGTTAGAATTATGTTTTAGGGTTAGTATGACATGTTAGATTTAGTACTATATGTAAAGAGTTAGTTACGTGTAGCATGAATGTGTTTCGAGTTTAAGAGTATTAGTTAGTATAACGTGCTGATTCATATAACGTTAGGTTAGTTAGTTTAGGGACATAATGTTAGGATAGTATAACTTTTAGATTTATGTAGGGATTTACGTGCTAGGATTCATTACGTGCTAGGGTTAGTATAACGTGTTAGGGTTAGTATAACGTGTTAGGGTTAGTATAACGTTTTAGCTAGTAGTGCTAGTATTATATGTAAAGAGTTAGTATGACGTGCATTTAAGATGTGCATTAGTAAGAACGTGTTAAGAGTTAATAGTGTTAGTATAAGCGTTTTAGGGTGTTCTGATATAAGTGTTAGGGTTGTAATAACTGTTAGGGAGGTAGTATAACGTGTTAGGGTTAGTATAGGGTTTAGTCAGGGTTAGTATACGTGTTAGGGTTGTCAGGGTTAGTATAACGTATAACGAGGGTTAGATATTTATAACGTGTCGTGTTAGGGTTAGTATAACGTGTTAGTTAGTATAACGTGTCAGGGTTAGGGTTCGTATAACGTGTCTAGGGTTAGTATAACGTGTTAGTTAGTGATAGTATAACGGTTATTAGTATAACGTGTCAGGGTAGGGTCAGTATAACGACGTTTTAGGGTTAGTATAACGTGTCGTGTTAGGGATAGTATAAGTGTTAGGGTTAGTATAACTTGATACGTGTTAGGGTTACGTGTAGGGATAGAAACGTGTTTCGAATAGTTTAACGTATAACGTGTTAGATAGTAAAACGTTAGGGGGTAGAAATAACGTATTAGGGTTACGTGTTAGGTTAGTATAACGTGATAGGGGTAGTATAAAGTTTAGGGTTAGTATAAAGTGTTAGGGATAGTAATACTTGTTTAGGTATAGTAACGTTAGGGTTCTATAAGTGCTAGTTCTTATAACGTGCTATGGTTAGTATAATTTAGGGTTAGTAAAACGAAAGATAACAAGGGTTAGTATAACGTTAAAGGTGTTAAAAACGTGTTTTGGATAGTATAACGAGTTAGTATAACGTGTTAGGGATAGTTAATTATAGGGCATAATAACGTGTTAGGGATAGTATAACGTGTTAGGGTGTATAACGTGTTTAGGGTTAGTTAACGTGTTAGGGGGTTATAACGTGTTAGGGTGTATAACGTTTAGGGTTAACAGTATAACGGTTAGGGTTGGTATAATCTCTGTTAGGGTAGTATAAAGTGTAAGGTTAGGTATAATGTGTTAGTGCAGTATACGTGTTAGGTTAGGTTGTATAACGTTTAGTGTTAGTATAAAGTGTTAGGGTACATACCGTGTAGGGATAATAACGTGTTAGGGTATAACGTTTAGTATAACGTGTTAGGTTAGTTACGTGTATAGGGATAGTATAACGGTGTTAGTATAACGTGTTAGGGTTAGTATAACGTGTTAGGGTTAGTATAACGTGTTAGGTTAGTATAACGTGTTAGTATAACGTGTTAGGGTTAGTATAATGTGTTAGGGTTAGTATAACGTGTTAGGGTTAGTATAACGTGTTAGGGTTAGTATAACGTGTTAGGTTAGTATAACGTGTTAGTATAACGTGTTAGGGTTAGTATAACGGATAGTATAACGTGTTAGGTTAGTGTTTAATAGTATACCTTTACGTGTTAGGACTTGTTAGTGCCCAGTTTCTTAAAGCTGCTTTGTTGGTGGTCTTGGACTTCTTTGTTTAGTATACGGCTTCGAGCTTTGCTTTGATCCGCTCTTCTTAGAGAGCAGTATCATGGTAGGGTGTAGTATAACGTTTTAGGGTAAAACTCCTCCGGCAGTGATGGTACGCCCCTGAGCAACTGCACGTGTACAAAAGTAGGAACAAATATTTGCACCATAAAACACATCTGATCAAAATAAATATAAAAATCATCTTCTTTCATTCCGGAAGCACTGTTATTGGAATAGTCAGGAGCTTTTCTCCGTGTGGGAACGTCAGAGCCAGTCTGCAGGTTATGGTCGGTTTGATGACAGTATCAGAGAAAACATTGTTTTAGATTAATCATGATTGATCACAATAGTATAACAACAAAACGTGTTAGTCGCTGGGGATATTTGTAGCAATAACAACAACACATTGTTAGGGTCAAAATATATTTTTCTTTTAACGTGCCAAAAATCATTAGGATAGTATAACGTTCCTTGAAGATATTTAGTACATTTCCGACCGTAAATAGTATAACGCTTATTTTTTTGTTAGTGATAGTATTGCTTAGAACAACTTTAAAGATGATTTTCTCAATATTTATTTTTTTTGCTCCCTCAGATTCCAGATTTACAAATATTGTCCGATCATAACAAGCCATACATCAATGAAAATATTATTTTTTCAGCTCTAGATGACGCATAAATTTCAATATCGAAAAATTGACACTTATGACTGGTTTTAGTGCTCCAGGTTAGTCACATTTGAGACATATCCTTAACGTGTTAGGGTTGTTTTTATTCAGCCTTTATACTGTTAGCAATAAAACATTTACCAGTATCCAAGTGTTAGGGTAGTATAATGTGTTAGGGTGTATAACGGAGGGTTAGTTATCAATCAAAACAATTTATCGCTTAATTTTTCCGTGGCGTTATAGAGTGATAGTAAAACGCTTTTTCCGGTAGGGAGTTTAGTATAACTGTGTTAGGTTAGCTCAAAATTGTGCTCTTTGTTGTTTTTTTTATATTTTTACGTGTTAGTGTTAGTATAAAGTGTTAGGGTTAGTATAATGTGTTTAGGGTTAGTATAATGTGTTATTACTTCTCTATAACGTATCTTCTACAATGATTATTACGACAGAAGATCACTTTTGGACATTGGACAGCGTATAACGTGTTAGGGTAGTATAAAGTGTTAGGGTTAGTATAATGTGTTAGGTGTTGTTCATGTGTCACTTTATCCACGGATAGTATAACGTGCCATTAGGGACTTCGGAGCACCGAGTTTAACGTGAATCACTGAAGAAACCGCAGGAGGCGAAAGAAAACCCGCGGGATAACGTGTTTAGGGTGTAAACGTGTTAGGGTTAGTATAGGGTTAGTATACAACGTGTTAGGGTGTTAAAGTGGGCCCTCCTCTTAGTATTCTGCTCGCTAGGGTATGTAAATCCTTGGTTAGTAGGTAGTATAACGTGTTAGTGATCCAAGTAGAAGCAACATCCTTTGTTTGTAAGGGTTCCCGGACACCGCTGTAAGTGATACTTCTCTGTTTTTCGGATGGACAGAAGGGTTAGACGTGTTAGGGAAAACCAAAGGTTAGTGTGTTTCTTAGTATAACAAAAATGGTGTGTCCCAGTTATTCTGTCGCGCTCCTGCTCGCCTCATCTGGAACATCTATCCATTAGTATAACGTGTTATTACTTCTGTCTACATTTAGTAGCTCGGCTCTGTAACGTGTTACGATGTTAGTGTTATATAACGTGTTATTGCTGGGACTTTAACAAAGTTGAAAGTATAACGTTCAGCATATATCCTTCCAACCAGAGGACAGTATAAAGTATACAAAGCCCACTAGGGTTAGCCATCTTCCTCACTATACAAACAACGGAATGTGTTGTGTTAGTGTTAGATAGGTATAACGTGTTAGGGTTAGTATAACGTGTTAGGGTTAGTATAACGTGTTAGGGTTAGTATAACGTGTTAGGGTTAGTATGACGTGTTAAGGTTAAGTGTTTAATAAATACCTTTACTCTTAAGGACTTGTTGGTGCCCAGTTTCTTAGACAGCTGCTTTGTTGGTGGTCTTGGACTTCTTTGTTGGTGCAGGACTGATGACGGCTTCGAGCTTTGCTTTGGATCCGCTCTTCTTAGAGAGCAGCTCTGGGTGGATGTTGGGTAAAACTCCTCCGGCAGTGATGGTGACGCCCCTGAGCAACTGCATCAGTGTTACAAAGAGTCAGGAACAAATCTTTGCACCATAAAACACATCTGATCAAAATAAATATGATTTCATCTTCTTTCATTCGGAAGCACTGATCATGAGGCAGTGAATGAGTTTCAGGAGCTTTTCTCCGTGTGGGGAACGTCAGAGCCAGTCTGCAGGTTATGGTCGGTTTGATTTGACAGATTTCAGAGAAAATCATTGTTTTATGATTAATCATGATTGATCACAATAATGTAATAACCAACAAAACCAGTCTTAAGTCGCTGGGGTATATTTGTAGCAATAACCAACAACACATTGTATGGGTCAAAATTATACATTTTTCTTTTATGCCAAAAATCATTAGGATATTAAGATCATGTTCCTTGAAGATATTTAGTACATTTCCGACCGTAAATATATCAAAGCTTATTTTTTTATTAGTGATATGCATTGCTTAGAACAACTTTAAAGATGATTTTCTCAATATTTAGATTTTTTTTGCTCCCTCAGATTCCAGATTTACAAATATTGTCCGATCATAACAAACCATACATCAATGAAAATATTATTTTTTCAGCTCTCAGATGACGCATAAATTTCAATATCGAAAAATTGACACTTATGACTGGTTTTGTGCTCCAGGGTCACATTTGAGACATAATCCTTATTATTCTTTTGTTTTTATTCAGCCTTTATACTGGCAATAAAACATTTACCATCGCTTCAATCCAAGTATGCATTTACCCAACTATTATCAAACGTATTTCTAAATAAATACAACAAATCATTTTCTTGCGACCTTATGTGAAGTATTATGACCAAATGCATTATGAAGAATTATTGGACCTGTTCATCAGCTGCATTAGAGCGAACATTAGCATCATAAGACAATTTATGAGATTAATAGTAACTCACTTCAAACCACCATCGAGTGTTTGTAATAACTTCCTTTTGCGATCACATGTGGAATTTGATCGTTTACTGTTTTTAATCCTGCTAAAAAAAACTATAGAAGCCCAATAGACACTATCACAGAAATCCCAATGGTTTCCATTAAAATACCACAATAAACCATTAGCTTTTTCCAGTAAAACCATTACAAAATTCCTTTTTCTATTGTGTTTTGGGCATTTGTCCAATATGATTTAACATCCCACCAATATAATCCATCACATACCAGTAGACACCATTATAGTTTCCATTAAAACCAATACAATTCCCATTATAACCATTAAATCATTACATTTTCTATTGTGGTCATTTTCAAGCATCGCTCTGAAACAGCGTCGACAAAGACACAGTTCAGCGAATTGATGAATAATAGCGTATGTTGTGTTAGTGATTTGGGGAGTGGATAGTGAACGCTGTCTCCTTGGGTTCGAATTGTCATCTTCACAAAATTATAATAAACAATTAAAACGTGTGTTTTTATTGCAACATCGGTCTCACATCCGAATTAACTTTTTGTGAATGAATAAGTGGTATTTTGGTAATGAACAATAGACAATTAAATACATCAAGCCACAATGTTTTACTTTTTCTTTTTACATATAATGATTTTATTAATTGTTCTGGTGTTGATGGACTTAGACTACTTCTTTTCTCACACAGAATTTCTCCAGCCTTTGATAAAGTCCTCTCACAGAAGTGAAGATGCGTTAACTACACTTTCATACTTTGTGGGAGTTCGGTTGAGACAGATGTGCGATTGTGTGATTCGTTCCCAACCCTGTCAATCAAACACAGAATCGGCAGGTATGCCACACCTCTAAACACTTGTGACACGCCCCCGGAGCTTCGCCTTAGTCACGTGACATGAGTGTTTCCAATCACGCTTCGGAGCAGAAATATGCGTACGATGCCTACTGTTTTAAAATCAATTCCTTTAACTGATCAATTTTCAATATTATTACAACATTACATCAGAAACACTAAATATTTAAGCCTGTGGTTTTTGCATATCACCCTGAACTCGTTACCTGATGAAGTTCCTCATCATTGGCGATGGCTAGTAAAATGTGTCTGGGTGTGACGCGGCTCTTCTTATTGTCTCTGGCTGCATTGCCTGCCAGCTCCAGGATTTCAGCTGAAAGCACCATGCATGAAGAGCCTCGTGAGCACAGAACGGCATCGATATATAGATGGTTACAGATGCATCGTACCTGTCAGGTACTCCAGTACAGCAGCCATGTAGACTGGAGCTCCAACACCGACTCTGTATTTGGGAAGCCCTCTTTTAACATAGCGCAGCATCCGTCCCACAGGGAAGATCACGCCAGCCTTAGCAGACCTGGACGTCTTGGAGATCTTCTTCTTCCCTCCTCGACTAGACATGATGCCTGAGGAACAAAACATGATGAAGTTTACCGGTCCTGTGCATGCATTTCTTCATTCTGCGTTATGGCACAAAGAATAAGTGATATTAAGAATCAAACTAATATGTTTTGTGCATCTAATTATGCTCAATTAATTTGCCAAGAATGTGAATGATGCATATGCTTTATATCAGTCGGTCTATATAAAAATTTTCAGTAGATGCTCAGCAGCAGTTATTAGTTCAAACACATCCACTTTCTTCCAAAGGACGGCACTGGTGAGTGAATGAGCCAGCGCACAAATATAGCATTATGTCATGTTTTATTCCGACATGAGCAGTTTGTGCATTTGACAAGTTTGTTGACAGCGATAATAAAATGTAGCATTGCAACATGAACACTAATAATGCACATGCTGCTGTTGAGTATGATGAATTCAGAAATGGCACCAGTGTGTTGAGAGCGATGTTTCCGTGTTTGTGTTTCTCAGCGGGAGCTGAAAGTGCGCGTCGCGTCGCGCAGACGCGCGGGGAACACCGGGAAGCGTGGAAAGCGAGCGCGCGGAAGACAGCGGGGGGCTTACAGTAGAGAGATCGGTGTCGCGTTCAGTCCAGCACTGCTGTTAAAGCCTGTCGAGCTCAAACTACGTCCAGACACCCACAATCCCCAGCGCGACTGAGAAGCGGAGTCATCTGTGTCTGTCCGCTAGAGGCGCCACTTCTTATAGTTATGGAAGAATCACATCTGCTGAGTTTCAGAACATTTAGGATCAAAACTGTTAATAAAATGTGTCCCTGGAGCACAGACGCAGTCTTAAGCAGCACAGGTATATTTGTAGAAATAGCCAACAATACACTGTATGAGTCAAAATTATACATTTTTATTTTATGCCAAAAATCATTAGATATTAAGATCATGTTACATGAAGATATTCCTACCGTAAATATATCAAAAGTTAATTATTGATTAGTAATATGCATTGCTAAGAATTAAGGGATGTAAGTATCGCTTTTTATTTATCCTCTTTCCTACTTGTTTCACTTCTGTTTTAGTTTTTATAACCAATTCTCACGATGTGTAAGTTGTTGTTTGTTAGCATGTGTGTTTGACAGTGTTATTGATTTAGGATTACTGATAAAGTACTGGCCATTTGATTTGTTATCTATTTTAATTTTAGATCAATTATGTTTGAATTTATTATGTCTTTATAGGTATTTTCTCTAGTTTTAGTTTTAATAAATTGTATTTATTTTAGTAACGTTACTCCAACATACTACATGGAAATGAAATAATATATATATATTTATGGGTGTTTGGCTTCGTGTCATGTTAGAATAATTTTTATACTCATACCTTTTGTTGTTTTAATATTTTGAAATGTTTTTAGATTTATTTTTTGTTTTCATTTAAATGTTTAGTTTTGAAATGTTGTTGAATGCATTTGTCATTTTATTTATTTCTCAATTTTCTTAAACGTGTATATATAGTATTTATAGACTTTTAACTTATAGTTTTAGTTACTTTTTCTTATTTGTAAGTCGCTTTGGATAAAAGCATCTGCTAAATTACTAAAAAGTAAAAGTAAAGAATTAATTTGAACAATTTTAAAGATGATTTTCTCAATATTTAATGTTTTTGCACCCTCAGATTCCAAATATTGTCATATCATAACAAACCATACATCAATGCAAATATTATTTACATATATGTATTATATTTCCAATTCCAGTTGTACAAAATAAAAGTGAATATCATATTAGATTTGAAAAGGGATTGTTAAATAAAACAATATTCAGTATGTGATGTTTGAAATATTTTATTGGCATGCATTTGATCCAAAAAACAACAAAACTGGATTATTTATTATGATTGGAGAATATGAAAAATGCTTATAGTATACTCTTGATATTTCATACTTGATTTGTTTAATCATTACAGTATAGAAGGAGGAAAAATGATCTTCAATCCCCAAACAGCGGTCAATTTTTAATTTGAATGGTCATTGTGCATTAATTACAGAAACAATAATCAGAGATGATGCAGTCTTATATTAATTTATTACGAGTCAGATGAGGATCTTACTGTAAAGTGAATATTAGTGATGATTTTCTGATCCAGCGCTAATAGAGATTCTGTAAAATAAAAAAATAATATATGATTATATAACTAATCAATTTTTATTGGAAATATTAGTATTTAAAAATCAACATACTAATAAATATATTATAAGTTTAGTTACATATCCTCCAGATAGATTTTTTCTGCTCATCAGTATTTGAATGCTTGGAGAATTGTTTATTAATATTAAATTAAATGAAGTTTTGTATAAAATATTGCATAGAATTCATCCGGAGGAAATATTTATTGAACGTTTATATTGAATATTGACCACTGATGTGAATTTTGTAGCAATGCAAAATATCTTTTTTTCTTTTATATAAAGATATTTTGGGTTTATGTCGAGAATTTAATTACAATAAAATTTAATAAATCTGTTAAACTGATATATGCTGATGATTTTGGGATGGAAACGGATTAAGCGTATATTATTAAATTACTGTTTCTAATGGGTTGTTTCATTAACACAAAATTAAGTGGTAAGCCAATTATTCTTTTTTTATTTATCAACGAATTTAAACAATACTGTAATATGGTATATAAATATACATTTGAAATAGACAAGAACTGTACCATCTTCATTATTTTAGTTGTATTTATTTATTTATTTATTTTATGTTTTGTTTCTTCCTCTGGTTAATTTGACTTGTAGTCGTGTGTACTGTTGGCATTTATATAGTTGTATTTCTCGTGTTGTTATATATGTTCATGATTGTGTCAGCTGACCAGCGCTCGTCCAATCACAGAGCAGCACCTGACGCGGTAAACAGCTGCGGCGCGCGAAGCGTCTGTCAGATCCGCGCAGCTCCAGACACACACACATCATGGCCGGAGTGAGTCTCTTCGCTTTATAACCCTGTCTGCTCTTTACTGTGATGCTTTAGATCAGGTGTTCAGCGATGCTTCAGTGTAACAGCTTTAGCTCGAGGTGTTACATCAGCAGCGCTACAGTGTTCCATCCGGAATGTATCGCTCTGAATTCGAACTCGCGTGTTACAAACACTTCCGGAAGTGTACAGAGAATGATAATAAATATCAACGCGATTCATTTATTATTTTTAGTTTAAAGCGTGGTTTCAGATTTGAACGATGTTTACTCTGTTGGCATTTCATCGAGCGATACAATGATGTAGCTGCACATCCATCCCATAATTACCTAATAATTCTAGTTTATTTGATTTCACGATACAAATCGTTGCAGCGCAGCTTATTTACAGAAAATTTAAAATTAATTCTACAGTATATTAGTAGTAGCTTATCAGTGGCAGAAATTTATAATAATAATAATAAATCTAGCCTTTCAGTTTACAGACTTTTTTCTGTCCCTGTCAGAATT
Organism: Ptychobarbus kaznakovi; assembly: GCA_027422405.1. NCBI lineage: Eukaryota > Metazoa > Chordata > Actinopteri > Cypriniformes > Cyprinidae > Ptychobarbus > Ptychobarbus kaznakovi. Next base: position 16,237,058 of record CM049812.1, on the reverse strand, counting down.
ATTGTTATAGTGTGGATGAGTATTACTCTATTATTTGATAATTATAAAGTGCACAAGCGTTCAGTTATGCTCGAGCTTTATGCATTAGTTATTGACAAGGATATGAATCATATGATCATCTCTGTACACAAGGACAATACAGGAGGACTTTGGGACTCATTGAAGAAAGCCGCGTTTGTGATTGGATCCGGGCTTTTCTTCCTGGTCGGGTTCAGGAACTCTGTGACATGGTAAAGCACATTAATCTGAGTTTCATGTCAAGATTGTAATAATCCTGGTTCTTATGGACCGTGATCTGTTTGTGTTCGCCTGCAGGCATTTGCAGAGGTTTTGGGGAGCATCCGGAGATTTCTGGCAAACACAATGGACCAGAGTTCACCAAGCTTTGGGTGGAAATGAGCCGGGCTTGTTTTTTATGGGTTCGAGAACCTTGTTTTTAACCTGTGCATGACCTCCTCTCTGGACACTAATCATGAAATCAGCTAAAGTGCACTTGATTAAAACCATTTGGACACGCACCACTGTATATACTTCGTATTAGATGCATGAACATGACTTCTAATAATCTCTTTGGTGTTTAACAGGGACCATGTTGGTGCCAACGCTGGCGTTTTGGTTGTTTAATGCCCTCCTGATGGTGGTTGACTCGACCGGGAAACCAAACTTCATCACACGGTACAGGATTCAGCCGGACAAAAACAATCCGGTACGTCCTTCAACGCACGCACATCAGTGTGAATCATTACTGATTCATTCATTACAGCTGTCACCTTTACTCTAGCTAAACTTGTGACGGGATCATTTGAAAAAACCAGTAAACGCCACTTTGCATTATTCTCCACATATACACTATATTGCCAAAAGTATTGGCACCCCTTCTAATGATAGGTTTGACTACTTTAGTAATTTCCATGAGTACAAATCTTAATGTTTAAGCATATAATGATATTCTAGGGAATCTAATTGTATAGCAACAGTTTTGACTCATCACCAAACGCTAATGACTTGTACATATGGGTACCGTCATTTCATACACTTCAAAACTGATGCAACAGAGATGGAAATACAATTTTTAAGTACATTAATTTCTTTGTTGCCACAGTTTGGAAGTGCCTTTTTCTCTTCTAAAGAAGGGGTGCCAGTACTTTTGTCCATATAATGAATGTACAAGTCATTGGTGTTTGGTGATGAGTTTTTGGCTCATTTAAAGTCACACCAGAGGTGTTCAGCTGCTTTCTGCAGACCAGTCAAGTTCTTCCACACTGACTGAATCATCATTTCTCTTTGATTCTTGTCTTATACACAAAGACACTGTCATGTTAGAATAGAAAAGGCTCCTGTCCAAACTGTTGCTATACAATTAGATTCCCTAGAATATCATTATATGCTTAAACATTAAGATGTGTACTCATGGAAATTAATAAAGTAGTCAAACCTTTCATTAGAAGGGGTGCCAATACTTTTGGCAATATAGTGTAGTTCAATCTAGAAGCTGATAAATCCATTCTAGCCAATCAGGACGCAGTATTCAGGTCAGGTAACAAGCTGCTTTCACTTATAAAAGATGAAGTTGATGAACCTGTAATATCATCTTTAGGGCGTAAACAGAGAATAAAAGCTGAAACGTTTACACGGATCGTTACAATGATGATATGTAATCACATTAACAATCTATGATCATAACAATAATAACGTGTGTCATGCATCTACATCATCATCTGAGGAGATTACAAAACAAGTGTTTTAAACTAAAACATGAAGTGTGCAGTTATCGGCTTTTGCTATAAAACTTTTAATATGTAAAAAAACATAATTTATGTAAATTACCTGTATTTGTTTAAGTTATTATGACTTAATCAAAACAACCCAAATGCAGTTTGATTGATATTATCAGGAATGCGCTATAAAAAAAAATGTATTTCTGAAAAAAGTTATTGATTTTTGCTAATTTATTATTTATATATGAATATATTATAATATTACAATTTATCCATCTTGAGTAATTAGTTACCGTTTTTAAATTTTAGCCAGTTTTGTACAACATGATACAGTTTATTAAAATAAAATCATAATTAAAATTGGTTAGTGATTAGCGAATCACAAATGCTGCATCTAACGAACCTGCTGCTAACGAGGGAGAAGCTCAAAACAAAATCTTGGTGTAACATTTGAAAATTATCAAATTAAAAATGTTAATATAATAATTTCATGTTGTGCTATAAATTATTTTATTTTTTTTTTATTAAACAGAGATCATAAGTGGAAAATATTAATTAAAATGTGCAAATTCATCATTATGTTTCTGAATATGTAAACTGTTAAAGTCCAAACACACATGGATGAAGTGTCCACATAATAAAGAGTAAGTGATTTTAATTTAATTTGATACTAATCGCATAAATACTATAATAGAGAAGATTCAAACTTAACTCGTGATTTCTTGCTCTGGCTGGGCAATATATTTAATATTCAATAGTTATTTGACTGAAAATGAAAGATTAAACCACATTAATAATAACATTGAATAATTTTAATGTATTAGACCAGTAAAATTTGACAGATTTCATAATCCTGTCTTGTTTTGGACTCACAAGCAATAATGCAGACATTTTTGAATAGTGTCTGATTAAAACATAAAAATATGAAATTATTAGATTTGGTCAAATCAAATAATTTCTACACTCCAAAAAAATATTTATATCTTATTTTTTAAAACATTATTTTATTTACAGAAAAAAAAAAATTGCTAACAAGAAAAAATATCTAAAAATGGATTATTGAAACCAGATTATTTTTCCTACCCCACTGGCAGATATTTGATCTTGTTTTAAGCAAACACTAAAAATATTTAGATAAAAACCAAGACTTAATATCTTTGATATTTGTACTGGACCGCAAGACAAAAACACTGCGTCAGAGAATATATTTGCAGGTTTTCAGAGAATCAAAACATTTTTCTCATGCATGCTTTAGTACAACTATATTACAGTGTAAATCTAGTTTGTGTGAAAGCATTGACCGTGTGGGGAATCTGGCTTGATGTGACACTCTATTACTGTATAATATTTCATCATTATACCAGCTGTGTCCCAAAGTCCTACGCTGATTGAAAATCATATCTGCTGCTTTCTCTGATAACCGTGTTAGTACTGATAATAATTTCAGCACACTCTGCATGAATTCAGATGACGCAGCATGTACAATAAACGCTTGCGTGTGTAGATGGTGTAGTGTATAATAATGTTCTGTTTATGAGTTCAGTGATTATACGCAGTAACAGGTGCTACAGGGGTAGGTTTGATGAGTACACTAGAGTAACCCATGCAACTGGATTGTGCTTCGAGCACTGTCTGCATACTTAATATAGCACTTCATAAAATGAGTTCTAGGGGTGTGTGATAATGACAAAAAATTATATCTCAATATAGTCTGGAATTTAATCACTAACAGTGTTGTGCTCGTTACTCAAAGAATGTGAGATATAATAGTTATTAACTCTTTCTGGCGGCAGTAATTGGTTACATTACTGTTTCTTCACGCCGCACAGAAGTTGTTAGTTTGTATCTTCCTCATATATGTTACTAATAACTCATCATTTGATCCAAATACACATTGTATCAGTCAGAAGTGATTACAAACACTGATTAACAGACATTGTATTAGTCTCATTAATTATCATGTGTAGCTTGAAGCAGATTGTAATATCTCCGTTACCCATATATGATCATATTTCATTATGTATTTGATCAAATCACACGGATTAATATTTGAGAACGATGTTTAATTATAGTGATATAATTTAGCACATGCTGATCAGAGTACAGTAATACAGTGTTCAGATCATATCAAATATAATATCTGCTGAATGTAAGATTTGTCATATTCCGAGCTGGAGACATCACATGCATGTGCGGGAATTATGAACATAAATCTATTAATTATTCAATTTTGGGATTTTAAATCAGCGGGGTCGAGGCATCAAAAGTACTACGCTGTTTTATGGATGTAACCGTAATATTATTAGTAATTAGTAAACATTAATATTATTACAGTACGTAACTAGTCCAACACTGTTCTTCATTCTGTGCAGGGGTTAGTTTGCAGGAGTAACAGAAAAAAACTTTACCGATACATTTAAATAGATCTTTTAATGAACATTTGTATCTTTTTTTTAATAAAGCCAATTATTTTAACCTAATTAAATGCATGCATCCTGATTCTTACATGTGATCAATAAGACACTAAGAGCTGTTACCAGTCAAATGATATCAGGGTCAACTAAATGTCTATTTGTAATGCAGAGGTGGTGTTTAGATGGTTTAATACAGGACATGAATGCACTTACAAATGCATAAATAATGTGTTGATGTTTAAACAACAAAAAAGCTGAATACTTATGTTTCTGACAAAGAAAGAGGAAACTGTAAATAATGCGTAGTTAAAAATATGAATATTGAGTGACTCAAAGCCTGATTGATTCAGTAACGAAACACTTCTGATGTGGCTTTGTTTGAAACGGTTTTCATCGGTGAGTAAAAACATTAATCTTGTTTATTAAACTGTTCAACAAATCAATATCACGTCATGCAGATACACTATCGCCGAGTAAAGATATTTGAGGCACCCCTTCATAATGCAGGTATTTGACTACTTTAGGTAATTTCCATGTAAATTTCCAGTACAAATCTTAATGTTTAAGCATATAATGATATTCTAGGGAATCTAATTTTATAGCAACAATATTTGTCCAAACCATACATCAATGGAAAGATTATTTATACTGGTTTTGTGCTCCAGGGTCACATATTTCCATGACTCTAACATTTACAGACGGAGATTATAATATCTACAGCCCTAGTTTACATTGACCGAACACACTCACGTTTGCCAGAACACGTACACATGTAGTAAAGTGCCTAGTGACACTACAGCTGTAACGGCAGTGCACGGTTTCCCGACAGGTGGACGCGGCGCGGTTACGGCATGCGGTGAAGACGGTGCTCTTTAACCAGGTGTGTCTGTCTGGTCCTGTGGTGGTGCTCACCTATGTGCTGATGAAGTGGCGAGGAGATCCGTGCGGCCCGGAGCTGCCCACCTTCCACTGGGTGCTTCTGGAGCTGGCCTTCTGCGGCCTGATGGAGGAGATACTCTTCTACTACACACACAGGTCAGCGTTCACAAAGCACTGACAAGAGCTGGCCTTCTGGTTCCCTCTCATTCTTAATCCTGATGGAGGAGATACTCTTCTACTACACACACAGGTCAGCGTTCACAAAGCACTGATGACAAGAACCAAGTCAGTGCTGTTCCCTCTCATTCTTAATCTTGCTGAGCACAACCTTTATCTATTTATAAGCTACGGTATTCCTTTAAAGTACTTGCGTATCAGAACATCGGTCATGTCCGGTGATGTATGCATGGCTTGCAGCGCTTAAGTTAAATACAATAAAATGCTAAAACGTGTGCTCTTATCATTCTGTGGACTAGGGATGGCTCGATACCATAATTTTGGTTTCGGTACGATACCAGAATGTAGTACCTCGGTATCGATACTAAATCGGTATCGATACCATAATCTTGGTTAATGTTAGGTATGTGTTTAATGCAAAGTAGGGGGGGGGGTGATATGCAAAAATATCATATCCTATTTTTTTTTTTGAAATATCACAATTTCACATTCATGTTGATTTTAATTGTGTCTTGCTATTACAAAGACAAATCCTTTCAAGGTTACACAAAGTGGGGGAAGATAAAAATCTGTGTCATTATTTTATCTTTGTTATTATCTTTCAAAATTATTTATACAGCTTTATTTTCAGGTACAGTGGCCAAAATAATTTCCCTATATACAAAGACAAATTCAAGGTTACAAATATAAAAATAAAACATTAAATAAGATTATCTATTAAAGCAGTTAACAGTGCTTTATGTCAAAAGTAGGAGTACAATACATATTTCTATTAAAGCAGTTTTATATTATACCATCATTTACTCACTCAAGTATTATTTTTTATGTGAGTAGGAGTTATTTTTTCTCTTTGGTGTAGTGTTAGCATTAAATAATAATAATTCTGTCATAGTGTTTTATATTATACCATCATTTACTCACTCAAGTTTAGTTTTAAACCTGAGTGAGTTTCTTTCTTCTGCTGAACATAAATTATATTTTAAAGAAGGTGGAAAAGCAAATAGTTAATCTGTTTAATCCATCGTGTTGTTCACTTGTTCTGGAGTCACATTTACCGGATGCGCAGCGATTTGAGAAGCACTGCCGCCTACAGGTGAACTTCAGAACAGCAGCGTATGAAATACCGAAATATGCAAAATTATGATATCGTACCGTTTGAAATATAATAAATACCGGTAATTTTACAGTATACCGCGCATCCCTACTGTGGACAAAATGAAGATAAACATGTGTTCTGTGTGAATGGCTTGGGTTCGCTTTTGACGTAAACAACATCTTAACATATTTTGAATGAGTCCAGTGGCTAAAAAAAGCATTAAAATGCATCGTGTGACTTGTAACATCTTTTCCAGGTACTATGGATGAAACATAGCCTTTGGCTAATTCTGGTACATTTACAGGAATGTTTTATTAAATGTACAATGTCTCTGTCAACCAGAGCATGTGAGCGAAGCGGAGCAGTGTGATGCTCAGCTCAATATTACGCTCCGCTCAGTCGCTCACGGCCAAAGCTAACGCTCCGCTAATGTCATGCTCACCGCTAAACCAAATCCCGCTCAGATCACGCTCTCACATTAAACGTCTCCAGTAGTCCTATTTTTCCCCCATTTATAATGAAATTATTCAATAAATGTGTCAATTAAAGCAGTAGTCCGATAAGTTATGGTTATGTTTCAGCGTGACGTTATTAATTTAAATGTATTAAATTAAAATGATTAATTTAAAAAAGTGTCTTGTTTTTGAAGCCACTTGGCAAACTTTCGTAAAAAAATGTAATAACTGAAAAAGTATACTTTTACATTAAAACGCCGCTTCAGTTATTGTGCACACATTCAAAACACGCACACAAGATGAAATGCAGATATATAATTTCATAAAATACACCTTCAGGCTCATGAAAGCACACACAAGATGAAATGCACTTAATTAATTATTTCGTTGCGTAAATAAAAGAAACACACATAAACCTAAACTGCGGGGAAATGCGCTCTAATAAACCACCTTTCAATCTTCACAGGATTTTAGAAACACTAGCTTAGACAAACTATTGCTTCGCCTATTCCACATATTCTCGAACTAGCAAATTACCGAAGAGCATTTTGTGCTGAGCGAGCGGAGCGCAATCTTCAGAAAGACGCGGAGAGCTCTGAAGGAAATATGATCGCTCCGCTCGCGCTCCGATCACATGCTCTGCTGTCAACTAAATAAAACATTAAAATAAAAAGCAGCACTGATAAGCAGCCTGACACACACCTACAATTTTATTTTAAATTCTACGAATATTCAAAATGCAATTTTTTTGATGGCCCTATAACTCGTTTGTTGACTCTTCTGCTCTTGCAGGCTCGTTCACCATCCCTCGCTCTATAAGAGCATCCATAAGATCCATCACGAGTGGACGGCTCCTGTCGGAGTGGTGGCGCTCTACGCTCATCCGGTGGAGCATGTGGTGAGATCCCTCGAGATCCAGTCAGATGTGTGGTGATGGTGATGTCGAAAGCCTTCATGTCTTCCTCTCTGTACAGCTGTCGAACATGCTCCCGGCTATGATGGGTCCGATTCTGCTGGGCTCACACGTGTCCACCACCAGTCTGTGGTTCACCATCGCTCTGCTGGTCACTACGGTCTCTCACTGCGGTTACCACCTGCCCCTGCTGCCCTCGCCCGAGTTCCACGACTACCACCATCTCAAGTAAGCCCAGGCTTCGGTATCAAGAGCAGGGGCGTAGCGTCTGGGTATGCAGGTGCATATTAGAAGTGGGAATCTTTAGGCACGATCCGATCCGATTCTGGGAGTCACGATCTGATTACAAAACCATTCTTGAGCTAAATTCCTTTCCCAGTTAGTTCTTCTGCTGTGCAAATACATATCAACCAACATTGCATTTTCTATGCTTTTAGTTTATAGTTGGAATCTCTGTGTGTCGATCCTAAAAGTAGGGCTTCAATCTTCACCGGTTTCAGATTCAGTTACGATTATCAGTAACTCAATATCAAGATGCGTCACATTCTCAGCTTTCAGTATTTCTGCACATGGCTACATTTTCAGATACATTTTAAAATCACATTTATTTTGTGCAAAAAAATTATTCTATAAGCAGGCTTCTTTTTTAAACAATTACTCGTGTTCTTTAAGTATCTGAAAATTTACAGACAATAGTTATGGGTTTTTCTGTTTTCCTCGGCATTATTGGCGTTTGATTATTACTGATGAGATTATAGACAGTGGCAGCTTTAATAAACTTAATGCACAGATCTATTTCCATAAATCAGATGTTTTGTCCTGCTCTGAAAACATAACTGACTGTGTGTAGTCTACATCAGTTTCGTATAAAAGTATTCGAAAATGCAAGCGCGCTTCAGGACGAACAAACACAAAGCACATGTGAAAGTCTGTCAGTGCGCGAGTTTCGTGCATCTAAACGGTATAAATGAAAGCATATCTAAAGTCAAACGCAGCGGGTGGAAACACACACTTGTGCACGTGTCTCGCAACGCAAATACTGTGCAATGAAGCCTGACGCGTCTCTAGCACGCACACGTGACATATGCGGGGAAAAACCCAAGCTCAGAATCGATTCTGGATCGTTTAACACGATGCATTGGAGAATCTATATGTTTTCTACCACCCCTAGTGCACATGGGCCCGGGCAGATTGGGGGCCTGCCGAGCCGAGGGGGGAACTTTAAGGGAACGAGTTTAGAGCCGTGCACTGGATCGGCTCTTGTCCGACAGCTTATCAGAGTTCCCGTGTCTTTTCTCTCTCTCTCTTCCCCTTTACACAGCTGCCATTAAAATAATTGTTTCTGTTTTTAATGGCAAAGTGGTTATATTTAGCTTTGTTTCTTTATTAAGTTAATTTAGAAACATGGTTGGTACATTTTATGTTTAATTTTTTTATAAAATATCAAGCGGCCAGACAGTGAGTTTGATCAGTTTAACCTTCTCAAATATACACGATTTGAGACCATGCATTTAACGCTATAAATTTCAAAATGTAAGATAAATGTGTGATGCATATCAAATCGTTTGTGCGAAGAGTGGAAGCTGAAGCGCGCGTTGAAGGACACATGGAGGCGCTCGCGAGATCACGTGCATTTATTTTTCTTAATAAGAGTGGGAAATTAAAATATGCCGTAATTTTTCCTCATTTAAGGTAAGAGTATAGCCTTCATCATTTGTGTGCACTCACAATATCAACAAAACGTTGTGCTTTTGTAAAATAAAGAAAACAAACAGGGTCTTTTAGAGGAACGTACTGAACCGAAAGCAAATATACTGCCTTCATCATTTGTGTGCACTCACAATATCAACAAAACGTTGTGCTTTTGTAAAATAAAGAAAACAAACAGGGTCTTGATCTTGAGAAGAGGAACGCTTCACAAAAACTGAACCGAAACTCAGCAAATACTTGCCTCACTGACATGCTTAATATATTTATAAATTACTATGTTAAAACAAAAGAATTCAAATCAAAAACTGAATCCGTAAAGATTAATTTTTCTCTAAAGGCGCGTTCAATGAGGTCATACTATTTTAAGAATAAAGTCAGAATTACGATAATAAAATCGTTATATTGTGTGAGGTTAATGTGTAAATTACACTGTGGCATCATACCGGTCATATCACGAAAAACAGCAATAAAACATAGGCTTATAGATGTTTTTAAAACTCTATTTGATCGATTTCATGAGACATTCGTTTGTACGAAATTGTTCTGATTTAAAAAAAAAATCAATATGCATTCGTGCTGCAAATATTAAACAGGAAAATATCATTGATTCACATGCCGCTTGAACCAAGGCAAATATAGTTATCACACAGAGCGCAAAACACATTTATTGTTTGTATTTGATCTTAAAATTGACGGAAGGATGAGACTTTGTGTCAATAAAAGTAACAAAGCACAAAGCTTATTGCGTGGCTTATTTGACTTGAAAGTGTTAAGTATTATTTCCAAGCATTTATACCATAATTAAAACCGCTTGTGAATAGTCACGTAACGTTATTTATGTTTACACAATCAATGCTTGAGGTGAACGAGTCCTGGGACTGGGATAAGTTTCCATGCACCATGCAATAAAATAGCAAGTTATAAAGTCAGAATTAGCTTGATATGGAGTCACAGTTGCGTGTAATAAAGTAAAAATTGTATGACATGAAGTCGCAGTTGTAAGAAAATCTTTTTCCCGTCAGAACTGGATCTCGCAATTGCAAGTGTATATCTCACAAGTCTTGAGAAAATTAGTCTGAATTATGATAAAAAGTTAAACTGTTTGATTAAAAACAAACTCGCAATTGCTAGAAAATTTTCATATTTTAGTTAATTAGTTTAGATAGTTAAAATGTATATCATGCAGTTTTGAGAGAAGAAAGGTCAGTATTGTGCGTTTCTATCATGAAATTGTGAGATAAAATGTCACAATACATTTAAATATTTAATATTATGTTTATGTTGCATGGATATATTCTCCTCTCTACGTCTCCTCGTTGTTCAGTGATTGGCCAATCTCTCGCCATGAATTATAACTCACATAGACATCTTTATAATATTTTAGACAATCTCTCAACCCTGCAGGCATCATTGTTCTTGATGTGTTTTGAAAATGCAAAATGACTAAATGTAAATGCTATCTTTGGACATTGTTGCGATCTTGTGGACAAACTAATTACTGCAAAACAGTGAAGTGAAACCTTGTGTACAAGAGACCCCTGTGTGCTGTGTACAGATCTACCCCTGTTGCGTAAGAAGCAAAGTGTACTTGGGTTAAAAGTGACGGAGGCGGGGGTTGGGGGTGTTTGTTACACACCTGCTGTAACTTTATCTCACTTTTAATACTTTCCTCACATTCATCTGCTTCAAATGAAGGCTGTTTTGAGATCAACATTTGCCTGAACTGTGTGAATTAAAGTCTCATACAAGAGAGTGCTCAACAGCAGGGGAAGGGTTTACATCTCCTTTACATTTTGAACATGCATTTCTTTAATTAATCTTCGTTTTATTTATTCTGAAACGGCAAACCATTTTAAAAAGGTATTGAATAAATAAATAAGCTAACTGAAAAAATACATGACACGATACGTGTATGTATGTGTGTGTTTCTGTCTGTGTGTGTCTCTGTGTGTGTGTGTGTGTGTGTCTGTCTGTGTGTGTCTGTCTGTGTGTGTGTGTCTGTCGTGTGTCTCTGTGCGTGCATGTCTGTGCGTGTGTCTGTCTGTCTCTGTGTGTGCGTGCAGTGTGAGTCTCTCTGTGTGTGTGTGTGTGTGTCTCTCTCTCTCTCTGTGTGTGTGTGTGTGTTGAATGGGGAGCGGTGTGTTCAGTGCCGATGTTGTAATATTTAGCTGATAGTTTAGAGTACATGTTATGTATAAAAGTAAACAAGAGACATTTGCTGATTCACACGACATGTAACACCTCACCTCATCACAAATCAAATTAATTCCCAATCAAACCTGTTTTTCTTTCCTTTAAATCCCATATACATTCAGAATTGTATAACATTTCTTCCCATTTACCTACTATATGAAGGAGACCGTACGTCTGAACCAGCAGATCAAGGTCTTCAGTAACTAAACTGAGCTGAATCTGAACCTCGCTCTAGTCACCTTTATTCTCAGGAGATAACAGCCGAACTCTGGCTCTTTGAAGGGTTCATAGGTCTCCATGTGATCTCTGATAGCAGGGGTTCCTCGTCAGAAGCATTGCTTACCTGCCTGATATGCTGATGTATCTCAGTCAACGGTTATGAAGATTACGTGAGTGCACTCAAAGCAAAGTCATTGGTGTTTGGTGATGAGTTTGTGGCTCATTTAAAGTCACACCAGAGGTGTTCTGCTGCTTTCTGCAGACCAGTCAAGTTCTTCCACACTGACTGAATCATCATTTCTCTTTGATCCTTGTCTTATACACAGAGACACTGTCATGTTAGAATAGAAAAGAGTTCTGGCCAAACTGTTGCTATACAATTAGATTCCCTAGAATATCATTATATGCTTAAACATTAAGATTTGTACTCATGGAAATTACTAAAGTACTCAATCCTGTTCTTTATAAGGGGTGCCAATACTTTTGGCAATATAGTGTACATGATCATGTTTCTGTGATCCAGATGTTCAGTGTTCTTTCAGAAGATGAGTGATAGCGCCTCCTACAGTATAAAAGTGAAAACACAGAAATCATGACATTTCTGTCAAAGGCAGGGAAAGAGTTAAATGTGAGCTCAACATGTGATATTGTGGTAACGAGGGTTTTTTTAACTATTCATCACAAATGGTGAAGAGGCTCCAGAAAGCCTTGTTCTTCTGACTGAACAGAGCGCGGTCTGAATCCAGCTGTGTTCCTCTCCAGGTTCAATCAGTGCTACGGAGTGCTGGGCGTGCTGGACAGGCTTCACGGGACGGACGAGAAGTTTCGTGATTCTAGAGCATACGAGCGGCACACGGTCCTGCTGGGTTTGACCCCGCTGAGCGAGAGCATCCCTGACCATCCCAAGAAAGCGCAGGAATAACCTGAACACAATCCCAGCAAGCGTCTGTCCGTCTGTCTGTGTGCAGAAACACTACACAAGCTGATCCGGGTTCACACACAATCTCTCAGTATTCACCTTGAGCTGGTTTTACTGGTGTATCAGGACTACAGCTTGAGTTTGATTCACTCAAATGTACCGCTGACATGTATCATCAATTCCTTTTTATTGATCATCTTATGTGTCACTTCTCATATTGTGGCAGAATAGCATTGCACATTTATGCAGAGGATCAAATTGATTGTAATTCTGTATTTTAACACTTAAATTTAGTTTTTGTAAATTAATGGTGTACTCTTTCTGTCCCTGATGATTCCTGACATCAGTTTTTGTTGTTTATTATCAAACCTTACTTATTAAAGCTGATATGCTGTACTGGTTATGTTTGCATTATTAATCATTCTAAAGCACATCTCAAATTCATAAACTCACTTTATTATCAAACCTTACTCATATTAAAGCTGATGTTATGCTGTACTGGTTGCAATGCAAATAATCCATCATTTGCATTATTAAGGCCCGTTGCTCTCATTCAGCAAGTGTTTTAGCTTGTCAAGCACATCTCAAATTCATAAACTCACTTTGGCAATTAAGAGCTTCTAATTGAGGTCAGAGACTGTAATATACTTCATGCAGCACCAGTCCTCCCAATCTGAGATGACATCTCTGAAAAATATTATGCATAAGAGCTCTAACACATTAGAACCAAGCATATGCAATGCAAATAATAACTGTATGAAACAGTTTTACAAAGTGCAAGCTGTACTTCTAACATTGCATGAACTAACGCAATGAAAAATAAGTTTTACTGTATATGCATGCTTCGTATTGAAGCTTTACTGCATATGCATGCTTCGTATTGAAGCTTTACTGCATATGCATGCATCGTATTGAGATTTTACGGCATATGCATGCTTCCAGGCTTTCAAATTTGCATATGCATGCTTCGTATGGAAGCTTTACTGCATATGCATGCTTCATATTGAGGTTTTACGGCATATGCATGCTTCGTGTTGAAGCTTTACGGCATATGCATGCTTCGTATTGAAGCTTTACGGCATATGCTGGTGGTGGATACAGGAGACAGAGCAGAGCTTCGTATGGAAGCTTTACTGCACTGCATGCTTCGTATGGAAGCTTTACTGCATATGCATGCTTCGTATTGAAGCTTTACTGCATATGCATGCTTCGTATGGAAGCTTTACGGCATATGCATGCTTCGTATGGAAGCTTTACGGCATATGCATGCTTCGTATGGAAGCTTTACTGCATATGCATGCTTCGTATGGAAGCTTTACTGCATATGCATGCTTCGTATTGAAGCTTTACTGCATATGCATGCTTCGTATTGAAGCTTTACGGCATATGCATGCTTCGTATTGAAGCTACAAGGAAAGCCCGGAGGATTACAAAGGCATATGCACTGCTCTCTCTGTTGCCCTGCTTCGTACGTTTGGAAGCTTTCGTAAGAGTTGGTGAGAAGCTGCATGAAATGTTAGTGCCTGAAGATGTGAGACACCAAATAATTTTGCCAAAGAACATTGACCGATCCACACTATCCAACTCTAAGATGGTGTCGGTGCCATGATTTTCCTTCTTTTACTTGTAATGATCTTTTAACACAAGGTCAAATGGTTCAGCCAGACAATGCACACAGTATCTGATGGTGTCGGTCAACAGACAGAACAAGAGTATGCACTAGGACACCATACAATGTACAGTTGATAAACTGTTCATTACACATCTTCCTACAAAAACATCAAATGAATAATCAATACGAGAAATCAAGATCCATTGTCACACAGACAGAACAAGCTGTAAAAGCTGTTAATTACAGTGCCGACCTAACTGTTGCACCTCACATTATTACTATGTACAAAACATCAGACTACATTATGTATCAAGTTTCCATTGTGAGTGAATCAGCTGAAATAGTGCCGACCTCCACACCTGTACTGCAATTCTTCAATCCAACAAAGAACAGCAAGGTGTGTACAGACGCCTACAGGAACGATCACGACAGTGTTATTGAAAGCTGATGATAGATCTAGAATTTAAAGGGTCATGACACTGAATTTGCCTTGATCTTTTGAGTTTTGCATCACTGTTTTTTTTTTTTAAACACGCCCCCAGAGCAAGACACCCTCGACCGTTAAGTCTTCTTCTCAGCTTAAATTAAACTTCTCATTAGGCCCCGCCCACTAAACAAAGCATTTATTCAGTCGCTAACGGCGGTCAGAATCAAATATAAATCTGGTCTACGTCTCTGGATATAGTTTCAGATGACATGAGTCTGTCGTCAGGACAAATGCAGTAAACACGCCCCAGAGCAAGACATCGACGCGTTTGGTTTAAACAGTCTTCTTTGTACAGGCCCCGACTGGCGTTAGTCGCTCAGAAGGAATCAAATATAAATCTGGTCTCTGGATATAGCGGAAGGTCATCAACAAGTGAAGACGCGTTTGGTTTAAACAGCTTTTACAGATTCAGAAATCAGCGGAAGGAACACGTGAAGAGTTTGTTTTAATGGCATCGTAGATTTTGTTTTGTAATCGAGGCACAGAGAATAACATGCGATAATGAGAGGCGTTAATACTGTTTCATATGCAGTGACGTCACCCAATCACAACAGCAGCTGACTACTGACGAGCCTTAAAGGACACGCCCCTTAAAAACAGATCGTTTCAGAGAGAGGCTCAGAATGAGGGTTGAAAATTATTTCCCCATATATTTATACAAATTCTATTAACATTACAAGTATTAAAACAAGCAAAAATCCATGTCATGACCCCTTTAATACAGCTAATACCAGCAGTTCATTCATAAATTCATATGATCTTACGTCACGCTAGAAACACAAACAGAAGACAGCAGCTACATGAGGTCTATACTGTTGAACCAATGTGGTCCAAAGGATGGAGGTGCGACCATGTTGGTAGAGTTTTGTGACTAGTTGGTTAGTGTCACTGGTTGTATAGGAATCGCACCACTGGTCAGTTTAGGTCAGTGATCTCAAGGAAGCAGCTCATCAAGGTGTTCAGGGCTATCACAGGTGTGCTGGAGCAGGTTAGGAACTGACGTCTGCAGGGAGCTAGTTCCTCCTCCTCACCGTGTGTCATGTATATCCCAACAGCATTGTGTACAGCATCAGCCAAACACCTGAGGCATGATGGTCGATGGACACACTCAGGGTTACAGGATTAGTTTCGAGTTGGCCAAACCAAACCTCTCCAATCCAGTGTTGATGCTGATCATCAGACTTGCTTTGTCAACTCAGGCTTGGGTTAGAAGGGATACAGCCCCAATCGGAAACTAACAATTAAATAAAACTTTCTACCCATTAGATTGTGTTTTATTAACGTCTACAGCTACCCCTTACAATAATGAAAAAATAGCAATGTTGTACAGTGTGACACGAATGTGACCCTGGAACACAAAACCAGTCTTAAGTGTCAATTGTGAAAAGTGTAATCTGAAAGCTGAATAAATAATATTTCCATTGATGTATGGTTTGGACAATATTTGAAAATCTGGAATCTGAGCACGCAAAAAAATCTACATATTGAGAAATTCATCTTTAAAGTTGTTCTCAGCAATGCATATTACTAATCAATAATTAAGTTTATGAAACATGATCTTAATATCCTAATGATTTTTGGCATGAAATAAAAAATTATAATTTTGACTCATACAATGTATTATAAATATAGGTGTGCTGCTTATGACTGTGTCTGTGCTCCAGAGACACATATGTATCCCTTCTAGCCTTAACCCTTTGATCCCGGTTTATTTTATTATTGCAGAAAAGGGTAACATTCATATAATAACAATACAAAATAAATAAAAAGCACAGCTCACATTCAATTTTAACAAATAAGGATATTCAGCGGGATTGAAGAGTGCATATTAAACATTTCAGACGTTTTGATTTTTAACAGTCTTGAAGAAAAATAAGTCAGAAAATTAATTTAACAAAGAGATGAATTAAGAAATGTGTTTATGTGAGATTTTGGCAATACAATAAATTCTAGACCCTTAGCTTTTATTTTCATAATACTAGATAACATCCTTTAAAGTAAAGCAATAATTAATATTCATTAAATTAAATATAAAATCTGCCAAATCAATCCAAAACTTGTTTACATTAGTCCAAAAACAAGCGAGTTGATCCCGAGTTTGAATGTGTGACATCATCGGCGAACAGCCAATCACAGCGGTTTGAATGTGTGACATCATCGGCGAACAGCCAATCGCAACAGATTCAACTCTTGATAAAGCTTAAGAGATTAAAGAATAGAGGAATTAAACACATTTACGCTTAAGTACTTGATAAAAGACATTATCAGTGCAGTCACAAGTGAAGCTTAAGTTAGTTTATACAGTGATAGAGACTCAAACATGTGTCATCTATTGATTCTACCACTTATATTACATGTGTACATATATTCTATCACTTATATTACATATGTATCTGATTGATATAGATTAAAATATATCTAAGCGATAATTAAATTTATAATAATTGTTAAACTAAATTTGATTGAGCGTAATAGATTAAAATAATTCTAAGCGATAATTAAACCTAGTTAATAATAATTGTTTTTTTACTACTACATAGTGACCTTTAATTTGTAGGAGTGACTTTTTGTGTCAGACATCACTTTGCTCTCATCTGATTGGTCCAATTTCAGATTGGATCTCGGACTCAGAACATAAACGGTAAGTTACTATAGCAACGAATGCCGCTAAAAGCCAAGCCTCTTTCATGGTACCCAAAACCCAGGATTAAAAAATATATAGATTAATGGTATAAAGATATATTTGTATATTCAATATATTTAATAAAGCAGATTGTCTCTGCACAAAATTATCAACATTAACCAGAATTTCATGTGAATTATGAGAACTACCATCAAATTTCATATTTTTATATGCTGGTGAAAGATGTAAACAGTCTTTACAAATAAATTTAAATCCATAACACTACACTTTCTGTATATTATTTACAATTATGTTGCATCAAAGTGTGTAACAATGAAATACATAACTATGTAAAAAAAAAAAAATCTAAATTTAATGTGTAATTATGAGGGTGGGGGTCACATTTTATAACAATTCAAATATTTTAATTATTTAAATACTTTGATTTAGCCTAGCTATGGCCCCGCCCTGCAATACCTCTACGGCCCACCGGGGGGCCGCAGCCCACAGATTGGGAAGCACTGACAGTAAGTCTGACTAACTGACATAAACCTGGCTTATTTGGTAAACCGGTTTTATGATACAGGCTAGCCAGCTAACCCGGGAACATGATACAGCCCCCCCAAGGCCTGCCGCACAAAGCCAGTTTTGGTTTTTACTAGGGATGTCAACAATTAATCGACAATCGATTAATCGTCAATAAGAGATGCAATCGATAAAAGCTATCAATGGTCGATTAAACTGCTTAATTTTGGGGTGCTCATGCGCAAATTAACTTTTAATGTAATCCAAATAAAAAAATGCATTAAAACAGATACAATACAAAGTTAAAGTAATAAGTCATGTTTAATTATAATTTCCCTTGATAACTGTTGCACTTCGCTTTGACGGGGCTTGCGTATTAATTTCTACAATTTGTTAATTCGTTCCTACGACATATTAATTTGTGGTCACTCTCCATGTTTTATTAATTTGTTCCCATGATTTGAGTTAAACGCTGGAATAATTTAAGTCATAGTAACAAAATCTTTAATCCCCCCCCCACATGTTTAACACAGTAAGAGATGCGAAAACAGTGAACGATAAAATAAATCTTCAAATCTAGAGGGCGAGACACTGAGGATTTGGGAAAATAAACAATAAATAATATTAAATTCGATACAATCCAAAGCGAAACAGAACACTAAAGCTTGATTCAAAAGCATGGTCAGGATGTAACATTTGCATGCTAACCAATTATTTATCCTATTAGCAAAGCGTTGTACCTCACTTTGTGTCATAAACACTCGTATTAAAATGCATAACTACGACGCACTCTTCATTTTATCAAATTATAATAATCACATCCATTCATTTTACAGTCCTGTTACTAGCCTTTTATTTAGACTAAAACACTGGGCGAGGAAGCCGGCGTTATCTTATATGCCACTGCAATAGACGAATTTCACATTATTAAGGTTAACGATTAATAACGATCGATTATGAAAATTGACATCCCTAGTTTTGACCCAGGGGGGAGTCTAAAAGTGTTAGCTTTTGCTCTTCTGAAACTCAATCTACAGGTAGCTCATAGAAAAGTTCAACAGCGGCTTTTAAGAGTTGTGACTTTTTTATATTTTTTTTCATTATTAAAGAAATTCTACAAATCACACTAATAGCAATCACATCTGCCTATAATTCAGATGACATTCAAGTATTTCACAGTTCTCTCAATAAGCCAAATATATATCCGTATGTGTGTGTCATGGTACTGAAGTATTAACAGCTTTAATAAATGCATACAGTTATTTATATGGCTTTATGAATGATTATCAGCATTAACCGTTCACACCGTTAAGTTGAATAAAATGTGTTTAATTACATCAGTGATCACACGATTTTCCTCATCAAGATTTGAGCACAGCTACTCTGAATGAAGAAGCCTATCAAGGGAACTGCTAAACGTGTCGCGGGTTAATACGAAATAATATTCAAATATTACCAGAGAGACATGAATGGAAATCAAAACTATGGAAGCCAGTTTCCAACACGGAATAAAAAATAAAAAAGGTCATTGCGACTTTTTATCTTGCAATTCAGATTTTTTTCGCACAGTTGCGAGTTTATATCTTACAATTCAGATTTTTTTTCCTCATAACTCTGACTTTCTCGCAATTGCAAGTTTATATTTTGCGATTCACATTTTTTCCTCGCAATTCTGACTTTCTCGCAATTGTGAGTTTATGTCGCAGTTCTGATTTCTCACAATTATGACATTTTTTCTCGCAATTGCGGGTTAAAGAGTCATAATTGCGAGACAGTCGCAATTCTGAGAAATAAAGTCAGAACTACGAGAAAAACTATTTTGAGGAAGGGAAAAACACTGATATGTAAAAAGTCTGAATTGCGAGAAAAAAGTCAATTGTGCGAGTTTTTATCTCGTGAATTGTGGCTTTACAAATCGTAATTTTGAGAGTATATAACGCAATTGTGAAATTATTTTTTTTATTTAGTGGTGGAAACAGGCTTCCATAGAAAACATCGGAGCACACAAACAGGCAGATGTTCATATGCCAGCCACATTTTCCTCATGTGAGAATCCATAAATTAGATCAGCGACTGGAATATTGCTTATGATCCGAATGCAAAGTCCTCAGATGCATCACTTATAATCATCATCATCATCATAGTTTGTGTTTCTTCACGAGTCCAGTTGATCGCCTGAGGTCAGCTTCCCTTTACTCGGATCTGTCCCGCTGTTAGCATGAAGAAAACCACGAAGTGATGCTAAAACGAACCCGTAATGACGAGCGCAGAACCGGGCCAGCATAAAAAAAGATGCACACGTAAGGCAAATATATCTCTATAAACAATAAATGACACGGTGGTGTAATGTCTTAATTTCTTGAATTCATATGTACACTATTGGGACCAAACCAGGGATGTTTCCTCGCAGGCCGAAGGAATGATCCACGAACGAAGCTAACGAGTCGTCATCGTCGTCGCGGTCTTCTGTAACAGACACGTGCGCGGAGGAAAACCAGAGGATTTGGCAAGCGGCGGGACGTTAGTGTCACAGTGATGCCGTCTGCTAGGAAATCTATCGAAGGCTCAAACATCTTCAGATCATGTGGTTAAGTGTTTGTCTCATCCGGTACCTACGCTACTCAAGAGCACTCAACGCAATCCTTTAAAAACTAATCAAAGCAGAAAGATTCAACAGAAGCGTTTGGTACCCCGACGATACAAGAGGAATAAAACGTCTTTAATAAAACAAAGAATGGAAGAGTTTCTGCACGGGTGGAAGAGCCTTGATTTGACGATGGTGTCATGCTTGAGTGGACGGGTCAGATGCTCATTTGGGCGCCGCCGCCGCTCGCTGACCCGAAGGTTTGGCATCGTCTCTGGCGGCAGGAGCGGTCTGAGTCCGGCTCGACGGCTGCGAGGGGTGCCGGCGACGGCCTTCGCCGCCGGAGGAGTGTCTCTTACGCACGCCGTCCTCCATGGGGGGCTAAATAGAGCAGAAACACGACACATTTCGTGATGCACACAACAAACCTCTATCTAGGGCTGCGCGATGTTAAGCGATTAATTCCAATTTAATGTTTTGCAACGATTTTATTTTTAGGAAATCGAGGAAACGCGTATTTTAACAGAAATATTACCAAACGTTAGATTTAGAGAGTTTGACAATATGCCAATATGATAACAATAAAGAGAAAATAATTAACCGCTCACCGGGTTTGTTTAGCGATGATAAATGATAAAATGCCCAACTTTACAGCAGAAACACGTATGTTTATAGCCAGGTACAAAAAGTGGTTTTGGTCTATATAGATCATTTTGCCAAATGTGAGGGGGTGGATTTTTTATAACTCATCCGTTTAAATTATATTAAGCCTTAAAGTTGTGCATAATTAAGGGCGTGGCCACTTGAGAAAACAATGGAAAAACTGGATTAGCACTGCTGTTGCGCTTGGTGGGCGTGGTTTCAGCAACAAGCTCCACCCACCTCCCGCCTTTTTGCCCATTTTCGATTATCCGGGAGTGATGCGCAGCCAAGATGGTGACGGCCGGCTCCGCCCACTTTGAGCTTCAGAAACCGATGGGTGACGTCACGTCCATTTTTTTTAGTCTATGATTGTGACGCAGGCAGTGTTGGGTACATTACTGTCAAAAAGTTATTACAGTTACTAATTATATCATCAATATTGTATTTAAATGACTAATTACTCCATCTGAAAAGTAACTTAGTTACTCAAGTAACTTGATTATTCAAATCGCTAATTAGGCTACATCTTAAAATCCCTATAAACCTTAATAAGCTTTCAATTAGAGTCAAACATAGAATAGTTTAGACTTTTAGCTTTAAAACAACTAATACTGACATTTTTATACAAAATCTAACCTTGGTTGGTTAACAAATAGAAATACTCTGAAAGCATATTTTAGTTTGGTAAGATGTTCAGGAAAAGCCCAACTAGTAAAATCCGTAATAAGACGTTAATTAATGAAGGTCAGAATAAATGACAGAAACGATCTTCTCTGCTGAATAAAGCCGCGTCAGATCGCGCTGTTATTATCAGGTCAATTACTCATAACAGGTCTTTAGAAAATGATGAAAATTAGATGAATCTTGATTTTTTTTAATCAATTTTTGTATCTAGGTTTACGCGCAGGTGACTGCATATAATGAGCTTAGACACGGGAACACGATTAGCATGTGACTACCATCTTGTTAGCATGATTAGCATGTGACTAGCATCTTGTTAGCATGATCCGCGAGTGACTAGCATGATTTAATTTTCATTAACTAGAGGGTTAATAAAGAAGACACTTGAATCATATTGTAGTTACATTTTCAAGTTGACTAGCTACAAATCACTCGGAGACGTTCGCAGTTTGCCACATCGCCAGCCCTACACAAGAAACACCACTCAGACGCCAGCCGCGCGCGCAACAGTGGCGCGAGTGTTGATGAAGCCTGCACTCACATCCACCCTGAAGTCCTCCAGACGCTTGAACCTGCTTAAATACTGCTGCAGCTTGGGATCGACCTCCATGTTCTTTGATTTAGAGTATTTCAGGAAGGCCCAAAACTTCTCCAGTCCGTACAGCTGGCCTGTAAGAGTACACAAGGACATGCGGGTCAATAACCAGACCTCCATTTTACATTCATTTCACGATTATTTTGGGTTTATAATCACCAGTATTGTGATACAGTAACACATACGACTCAAGAAATCAGTGTTTCCTACAAACTATTAACTTCATAATAAACCAACGATATTTCACACTTCCCATTAGAGATATGAATACCCTCCCCCCCCGTATGTCAGGTGCAGAGACAAACCTGCTTCGTAGTCTTTAACGGTCTCCTCCTGAAAGTCTTTAAATATGTCCGGCCTGAACTTCCGCTCGAGCCCATAGCTGTAGAACCTGAAGAGACACTCCAGACCGTACCTGAGGAACACCAGACAAGCCCGTCAGAACCGAACCCGCGCTCTCAGCACTCGTTACAAACACATGGGGAGATTCAGACGTGTCGGGTTATGCTTGAACAAGAACCTAAATGTTATTTTGTCTATTAATATTGGCTGTGGTCCAAAACACATTGCTTGGAATATATGATGACATTAGTATCCAAACATTGTGTGCAAGATAATGTATTATTTTTGAACTGTTAATTGATAATTAGGGCAGTTCTAGGGCGCTATGGCACCAGGGTTATACTGCAATATGTATAATTAGATTACCTAAACTGTGCTTCTTATAGCAAACATGCCATATTTCATAGAAGGTGGGACACATTTTTATGCATCCCCTTATTAAAAGATTTGTTTAAAGAGGTTTATATGCAAGGCATATTGTTTGTACGATTATGTCCATTTTATTTCTCTCTCAAATTGATTTATTAAAGTGGTGAGCCATAATATAATTTTTTTCGATTTGAAATTGTAATGTTTTAAAATTAATAATCATAAAAAAGAGACCACATTAAAAATGCAATTCATGCGGACTATGACTGTCATCAAAAAAACGGTGGTAGGCATAATTAAAAAAATATATTATTCCAGCTTTTGATTATGAAAACAATCAACACCGTGTTTGTTTACATGAACTGCTGCTTGTAAACTAAAGAGACGATTTCAATGTAAATTAAACATTCAAGAGATTCTGTGTACTGTTTTTTGGTCCAATAATTAATATCTCTATCTTATCTGAATTTAATAGGATAAAATTATTATTTTTAACACACTCCGTAAAGCTTAGATAGTTTAATCTGGTCTTGTTGAGATATATAGTTGAGTATCATAATGGAAACGAATCCCATATTTTCTAATAATATTACTAACATGTATAATGAAAATAGCAGCGGACCTAGGACAGATCCTTGTGGTACTCCACACTCTACTTCCACACTCGATCGAAACATGTGACCCCTGCTGGCAAAGTGCACGGTCTAATTATGAGCTACAAATTTATTTTTATTAATTAAGTGAAAAATGTTAATTAAGCCCTTGTCTAACGACCCCAATGCGCCAAATAGTAATTAAACATCTAAAATGATCGTTTTCTGAAAGGAGAAACTTTTTCTCGGCTCATATGTGAATTATTCACATAAATGCGCTTCCGAGCAATATACACAATATTACAGTATTTAATAATCGGTTATGTCTTATGTGCAACATTATATTAGATACGTGCATTACAGTAGGACTTAGGCTGTCAATCAAACAATAACAGAAACGTTTCGTTGAACTGCTTTTGTAATTATTCATTTTTTTTGTAATTTGCAATGAAACACTGAAGTGATTTTATGTGTTTTTCTTAATTGAATGGTTTTGAATAGATGTAAAATGAAAAAGTAATGCACTATTTGTTCCATTTTTATAATTTGTTGTATGTTTTTTTTTTAATAAAAGATCAAATAAAAAGGCTAAATTGCATGATAGTTAATAAAGCAATTAATATTAAGAAAAAAAAAAGAAGAGGAAGTGATTTTTGCTTTGGAACCGTCAGAATTTTTTTTCCGTGCGATTACTAAAAAATCATTAAAAAAAATGTTTTGGGATTATGGCTGAAAAACTTAATATCATGTTTGGCTCTTGAAAAACTTACATATGTAATAAGACATTTCCTCTGAATTTTTTTATATCTGGAAGGTATTTTTGAACGTTGTTATTTGTGCACACAAATAAACGTACTCTTTAAATGGATTAGGCTATATTGAAGATGCTTAAGAGCAAGTGAGCGCAGATGTGCAGCAAACGCGCTTCCACACAAACACTTCAATGATTTCTCTAGTTAACATCATATTGAGCGGCCATGGCTATTACATACATTGTAATAAGTATATGGTATTTATGTCCTGCCCGATTGTATTACCACACAGACCATAATTCACGGACTGCCTCTTTAACTCGTTCTCGCCCCCTACATATCATTTGTAATCAGGGTGAAAGTCATAGCTTGCGTTTAGACCCATCCCAACCCAACTTTATATTAACGGGATATTTTTTTTTCGCCGATATTTAACGCAGCACGTTAACGCCGATAACGGCCCACCACTTATATATAAACTTTTTTTTTTTTTTTTACATGCCGGAGGTAATGTAGGGGGAAAGATGTTACGCTTTTTGAAAAGTAAAAAATAAATATGTTATACAAAAAGTGCAAAAAAAACCTTTTACTTTTTTTTTGTAAATTCTTTTTTACTTTAAAATTGAAAATTAAAATAGCTCATGTGACCCTGGAGCACAAGTGTCAATTTTTCAAAATTGAGATTTATGCATCATGTGAAAGCTGAATAAATAATATTTAAATTGATGTATGGTTTGGAAATATTTTGAAATCTGAGGGTGCAAAAAAAAATCTAAATCTTGAGAAAATCACCTATAAATAAATTTCTTAGCAATGCATATTAATCAAATATTAAGTTGATATAATTTGCAATGAACACACTGAAGTGATTGTATGTGTTTTTCTTAATTGAATGGTTTGTATAGACGTAAAATGAAAACGTAATGCACTAGGTCTATTTTCTTTCATTCTTATAATTTATTGTATCTGTTATAAGAAAGATAAAATAAAAAAGCTATATTATGATATGATATAATAATCATTTGGAACCTTCAGAAAACTTGAACTCGGGCGAAGCTTAAGTCATTTTTCATCCGATTCCAACAAATCATACATAATTTTTAAAGCTACTTTAACGGAGAATGTGAAAATTAAAATAGCTAATATGTGACCCTGGAGCACAAAACCAGTCATAAGAGTCAATTTGGAGAAATTGAGATTTATGCATCATGTGGAAGCTGAATAAATTATATTTCCATTGATGTATGGTTTGTTATGATCGGACAATATTTGATAATCTGGAATCTGAGGGTGCAAAAAAATCTAAATATTGAGAAAATCACCTTTAAAGTTGTTCAAATTAATTCTTAGCCATGTATATTAATAATCAAAAATTACGTTTTGATATATTTACGGTAGGAAATTTACATTATCTTAATTTCTAATGATTTTTGGCGTGAAATAAAAATGATAATTTTGAGCCATACAATGTATTGTTGGTTATTGCTACAAATATAGCTGTGCTCTGCCAGCACACGTCTAGGTTAATTTAGCTCGTAAAAACAGCAGTTTTAATATCAGGACAGTAATTAATATCCCAGATTACCGGCGGTCGACGCTCCGTTATTCCACACACACACTGCTTGTTTAAACACACACCTGTATCCCTCCTTCCCGTCCTCCACCACCAGCTGCCGGAACTCCTCGTACATCTTTCTGTTGAAGTGATCTCGCAGGAAGAAGGACCAGAAGCGGAAGAGCGTGTTCATCTCCTGGGACTGGCCGATGCCGAGCCGCTTGCGCTCTGAGAGAGAGAGAGAGAGGAGAGAGAGAGACAGAGGGAGAGAGAGACATGAGCGCGCGAGAGAGAGAGAGAGAGAGAGACGTGAGCGCGGGCGAGCGAGCGAGGGTTAGACGGCGTCTCGAGGCGCTCCGGCGGAGGACAGGTACTCACCGTTGAGGCTGCGCCGCCGGTACTTGTGGTACACGTGCTGTGTGAATCCGTTGTCCTTCAGTAGCTCGTGCGACGGGTGCTGGAACTTGGGAAGAGACTGAGGAGTGCAGCCGTGGTTTCCCAGCGCTGCCGTGCCTTCAGACGGACTCGCGTTCGAGCTGCGCAGAACAACAGACAGCATCAGCGACCGCTCCAGAGCCAGCTATCTACCTTAGGTTAGCTTGAGCAAGCAACACGCTAGTCATGCTAGCAACGTGCTAGTCACTTGCTAATAATGCCAACAATATGCTAGAAACATGTTACCATCTAATAGCTATCTAAAGTATCTAAATGTTCAAACTTCAGGCTTTTACAACTGCTTTAAACTTTACGGCCATCCTTTCTCAAGCCAACCTAAAGTTTGCCTTAACGAACTTTATCTAGTCATTTTTAATCATTCTTAATTTCTTACACCATCACTGTAGAATAATCACAATCTGAACTGATTATAATATATTGTAATACGACACTTGGTACCGCCCACTAGGGGGAGGAGCCTGATCAAAGGATTTAAAGCACAGTTTCAATGGTAACACAACATCCAATTTCAAAGACGTTACATCCAATGTAACTAATTTAGGATGGTTACCCAAATTTATTTCGCAGACAAAAAAATGTTAACAGGTTAAATATTGGATTAATTAAACGTATGACCTCAGCAATTTTGACTGAATTGGTTAAATATGATAAATTTGTTTAGCATCACATTTGTTAAGTTCTTTAGTGTTTGACAAAGGACATGATGAGAGCTATCCTGAAGACTTAATGACTCTCTAACGACTCTGACCTGACGGAGGCGGTGCGGGACCGGTGCTCTCTGGAGTCCATCACCCAGCCCACGTGACACTCCATGGGCGGATTGGAGCTGTGCCGCGTCTTACGCTTGCGAGGCGTCTGAAAGAGAAGTCATCCGTCAGATCAAGAACTGATAGAGCTGTGGTGATCAATCAATGCTGACTGTAGGGGGGGGCGATATGACCAAAATATTATATCACGATATGACATATCTTATATCACGATATTGTGATATTTTTCTTTTAAAAAGGGGTTTATTATATTAAAATCTTTGATATCATAGAATTTTCATAATCCTTGTGTCACCAATATCAAACTAATACAAGCCTAAAGAGAGATCAATAAACAGTCAGTGATGAGATAACGATAAGAAACTCATTTCAAGCAATAGGACCAAAAACTACAATAAATAAGAAACGCTACATACATTGTGTAAATTAATTAGTCTTCACTGTGTTAATTATATATGATAGATTTAATTAACACGTGTATTATGTATAGATTCTATACATATTATAAATATATCATTATTTATTCTCATTAAAGATACTAAAGTGATTTAGTCGAGAGCAGTGTGCTATGATTAACATGAACGAATATTGGAACGCTTCCCCTTTAAGACTGAAGTCCGGATCTAATATAGATCCTGTGTGTGTTTCTCTTTCTGCCGTTTACTCTCTCTTAAGGAGAGTTCACACCAGACGCGAATGAAGCGTTACGCGCAAATGATTTACATGTTAAGTCAATGCAAATACGCAATAGACAATCCTGCGGCGCTATTCGTGCGAATTGAGCGTTTGACGCGCGAGTTGAAAAACCTGAACTTTGGCGGATATTCGCGCCGCGTTAACCAATCAGAAGTCCCTTTAATTACTGTCGGTGATGTGTTAGTACCGTCCCTTTAATTACTGTCGGTGGCGTGTTAGTACCGTCCCTTTAATTACTGTCGGTGGCGTGTTGGTACTGTCCCTTTAATTACTGTCGGTGGCATGTTAGTACTGTCCCTTTAATTACTGTCGGTGGCATGTTAGTACTGTCCCTTTAATTACTGTCGGTGGCATGTTAGTACTGTCCCTTTAATTACTGTCGGTGGCATGTTAGTACTGTCCCTTTAATTACTGTCGGTGGCATGTTAGTACTACCTTTAATTACTGTCGGTGGCATGTTAGTACTGTACCTTTAATTACTGTCGGTGGCATGTTAGTACTGTACCTTTAATTACTGTCGGTGGCATGTTAGTACCGTCCCTTTAATTACAGTCGGTGGCATGTTAGTACTGTACCTTTAATTACTGTCGGTGGCATGTTAGTACCGTCCCTTTAATTACTGTCGGTGGCATGCAAGTACCGTCCCTTTAATTACTGTCGGTGGCGTGTTGGTACTGTCCCTTTAATTACTGTCGGTGGCATGTTAGTACTGTCCCTTTAATTACTGACGGTGGCGTGTTGGTACTGTCGCTTTTAATTACAGTCGGTGGCATGTTAGTACTGTACCTTTAATTACGGTCGGTGGCATGTTGGTACTGTCCCTTTAATTACAGTCGGTGGCATGTTAGTGCCGTCCCTTTAATTACTGTCAGTGGCATGTTAGTACCGTCCCTTTAATTACTGTCGGTGGCATGTTAGTACCGTCCCTTTAATTACTGTCGGTGGCATGTTAGTACCGTCCCTTTAATTACTGTCGGTGGCATGTTAGTACCGTCCCTTTAATTACTGTCGGTGGCGTGTTAGTACCGTCCCTTTAATTACTGTCGGTGGCGTGTTAGTACCGTCCCTTTAATTACTGTCGGTGGCGTGTTAGTACTGTCCCTTTAATTACTGTCGGTGGCATGTTAGTAGCGTCCCTTTATACTGTCGGTGGCGTGTTAGTACGGTCCCTTTAATTACTGTCGGTGGCGTGTTGGTACTGTCCCTTGTAATTACAGTCGGTGGCATGTTAGTACTGTACCTTTAATCCTTTAATTACGGTCGGTGGCGTGTTGGTACTGTCCCTTTAATTACAGTCAGTGGCATGTTAGTACTGTCTCTTTAATTACAGTCGGTGGCGTGTTAGTACCGTCCCTTTAATTACTGTCGGTGGCATGTTAGTACTGTCCCTTTAATTACTGTCGGTGGCGTGTTAGTACTGTCCCTTTAATTACTGTCGGTTTGACCGTATTAGCGCATAAGATAGCTTAGTTTAGTAATCAGGCGCTGTTAGACAGGGTTTTTAGCTCACAAATTAAACATTTAACCAGCAAGGGTTGTATGCAAAAAGGTACTTTTGTGATTTTGATTAAGTGCAGTGTCCCGTGAGAGTAGCACTGAATGTATGTGGCGCTGTACTATACTATGATATTTCTTCAAAAGCATATCGCGGAGACATTTTTATCATCCACGAAAATCGTCAAAAATCGTCATATCGCACACCCCTAGTTCGAGCGGATTTGGAAACGAACAGAGTATGGTTGTTTCTAAAGCATGCATCTGTTCAAAGCTGAGCTCAGAATCGACTCGAGAATGAGTCGTAACTGCTTTAGTAACGGACAGAACCGCACTGTTTCCGGTCTATAAGAGCGGATGCGTACTTTGGCGTCCAGCGGCCGTCCTTCCTTCACCACGGGGTAGAAGCGGGGCGTCTGCGTGGGGTCTTTGAGCCGTGGGGTGCGAGGCGTGCGGGGCGTTCGGGCGCTGCGGTGGCTGGGCGAGTCCGGCACGGCCGTCGGGAGAGAGCGGGCCATAGCCGACGGCTCCGGCGCTCCGAACAGTTTGTTGGCCAAGGCTTCTGTGGGGACTGTGAGAGAGAAAACACTCATGTCTTTAAACCTTCAGCACAAATCAGAGTCAGACAGGATGACGGTATTTGCAAAACGCGTAAACTAGGCACTACGGCAAACTTAAAATCAAAACGCCAGCATGATTCAAGTAACATTTTATTAACCATGTGGTTAAAGTTATAGTCCAAGTGCAGCATGTGAAGTACTTAACATGGTTGAAAGTAAATGTAATGCACTTAATAAAAATATTAGCAGAAAAGATGCATGAAATAATATGAAGGCAAATCATATTTGTTCATAAATAATGCAAAATAAGAAAAAATTCAACCATTGTGTCCCTGGAGCACAGACGCAGTCATAAGCAGCACGGGTATATTTGTAGAAATAGCCAACAATACATTGTATGGGTCAAAATTATCATTTTTATTTCATGCCAAAAATCTTTAGGATATTAAGATCATGTTCCATGTCAATTTCCTACCATAAATATATCAAAACTAAATTTTTTATTATTAATATGCATTGCTAAGAATTAATTTGATCAACTTTAAAGATGATTTTCTCAATATTGTCCTATCATAACAAACCATACGTCAACGGAAATCTATTTATACTGGTTTTGTGCTCCAGGGTCACATTTTCCATGACTAACATTCACAGACGGAGAATATAGCTGTAATACTGCTAATACCCAGGTCTGATATACTGGCCAGCCCTGGTGTAAGTGTGCTTGTGGGTCAGACTCACTCTGCTGGGGGCGGGGGGGTCCCGGAGGAACCTCTTGGTTGGGGTCGACGGGCGGTTCAGGGGTCAGACAGTCGAACTGCTCTCGGCTGATCAGGTGCACCTTCTTGAAGTTCTCCACTTCTTGCTGTTGTCACAAGATGGAGATGCAAACAGGTGAGCGGGGGGGGGGGGGGCATTGTGTGGATAGGGGGCATGCTCCACACATCATTTATTTAAAAAAAATTCTTTACATGCTCGTTTGTAGTTACTTTAAAGTATTATATGTCAAAAAAAAATTGCTCTTTGCAACATATGACAAAAATCAAGATTGAATATATTTGGTCAAAATCTCATGGTATTAAAGATGAAGTGCTATGTCTATTTAAGACAATATTGGATAATTAATGCGGACCTAAAATGCTCTCTCTTTTCACCGTTCACACATCTCAGACCCTAATACATCAAATAGACCATTTTGAAGTAAAATGCATTATACAAACTGGATTTAAAGTTATAATCAGTCTTGAAGAATACAATTAGATGACTAACTTTTAAAGACTAGTCTAAACGGTTAATGCAACCCCCCCCAAAAATAAAAAAAATTAATAAAAATAAATATCACAGGTGACCTATTTTGATCCCCAAAAATATTTCCAAGCACTTGTCATTGAGACCGAACACTCACTACACATGCAGCAGGAGAAACACAGAAGCCAAATCCATATTAAAGCATTAATTGATTCACATCTCGCTCATACCTGTGAGCCGGATCGAGCCATGACGCCCAGAGCTGTTGCTCAAACAGCTGTAAACTGACGCTAACGCTACCTGGCTTTTCTAGCAGCACGGGCCTTACTGGACATGACACAAAGAGCGCCACACAAAAGACCACAACAAACGCTCTGGTGCAAGACCTTTCTGTGCCGCCCGTCCAGAAACACAGGGCTAAAGAAGAGCGCGAGAATGGACACACCCAGAACCTGACCGAATCAAAGACCAAACACATCTGCACACATGACAGAGAGAGCCGGCCAATCACAGACCATCTGCACACATGACAGAGAGAGCGTCCAATCACAGATCATCTGCACACATGACAGAGAGAGCCGGCCAATCACAGACCATCTGCACACATGACAGAGAGAGCGTCCAATCACAGATCATCTGCACACATGACCGAGAGAGCCGTCCAATCACAGATCATCTGCAGAGAAAGGGGCGGTTTCTGCTGCTCATCAGATTTCATTCATTTTTATTATTTTACCGTTTTGTTCTTGGCTGTGCTTTCTCACACTACCTAGTGTAGTAATGTGTTTAGTGCACTACAGCAGGACATCTGTTATTAAGAGACCTTGTGCTTTTAATCTGAAAACATGTCAGACCACTTTATGATCAATAAATTAACATTCATATTACAAGGCAATATTTGACACAGAGTGATTCTCAATGGTTCTTTCTCTTTTCTATGAAATTCTGTTTTATTTTTTCCCTCAAATTAAGTTTTATTTTTCTCAAAAATCAGTTTTATTTTTTCCCAAATTCGGTTTTATTTTTTCCCAAATTCGGTTTTGATTTTTCTGGACTCCTTTTTAATGGTCAAATTAAATTGTATTAATCATAAAGCATGCATAATTAATAAAAAATCATGAAACGTATACAATTTAACATTAAAGTATTAAAAGTGTAACAATAATGACGTTTAGGGCCGTATGAAATGTTATATTTTTTCTCACCTTATGTTTTATTGTTACCAAATTCTGTGTTTTAGCTCGTCTAATTATTTAAATGCATACAATTTTTTTTTTATTCTTACAATATTCTTATTAAATGTTTTTTTTCCTCAGAAATTCTGCGTTGTGTATTTAAATTTTACTGGTTATCAGATGAAGGCATAAATCATTGATTGAAATTGGCTAATTCACACACACAACCGTCACCTCTCTCTCTCTCTCTTCTCTCTCCACACTTTTTCATCTCTGTCTGAAGCAGGCAGAGCACTAGAGATAACGAACGTCACGTCACGTGGTCCTTGCCTTAATGTCGTGCATTAAAATGATTTATTTCACAGCGAGAACAGGTTGGCTAGCCGTGCATTATCCCTCATGTATACTCTTTAACAGGATTTTATACGGCGATATTTAAACGACGCCCTGGTCATTCTTGGCGAACACTAAAGGGTCCCACACTATGGACTTCAGACGTGCTCTGGTGGAAATAAAGGACCGTTGTTTGGTTCCTCGGTCATAGTGTGTGTATTAGCCTCCGTGTCTCTGATAAACACGGCATTTTAATCTGGTGCACCGCTCGTGGAACTGTTTTCGTTACAGTTCCGTTCAACAGAAACACTCGGTTTAGCGGAACCTTTATGATTAATTAACCGGGACGTTTTAAAGCACGGTTAATAGTAAAACCGGTTAATCGCTGCATCCTTAATTGCCGCTGCAGTCACCACTGGTGGGCGTGGTTTCAGCAACCAGCTCCACCCACATCCCTCCTTTTTGCCCATTTTCGATTATCCGGGAGTAACGCACAGCCAAGATGGCGACGGCCGGTTCTGCCCACTTTGAGCTTCAGAAATCCTCTTCAGAAACCGACGGGTGACGTCACGTCCATTTTTTTACAGTCTATGATCCTGACGTGCATCAAAACAGCAAACGGCCATAAATCAGATATAAACTCACCTTGATAGTGGCATATTCGGGCTCGTACGTGTCGTCCCAGAGGTCTTGCTCGTAGTAGTAAAGTCCATCGTTAATGGTTTTGACCAGTTCGCTGGTCAGTTTGGAGCGCGAGGTGTGGTTCCCGGTGCGGTCTCCTCCGGGATGCTTGCGCAGGTACGGCGGCGTCTGAGTGACGATCAGAATCTTGTTGACGTCTCGATCGTCGATTTCACAATCCGAGTCCTCATCGGACCAGTCAGTGAACGTGTTGCGTCGGCCGTCGATCTGCTCCATCTCCTCGTCGAACATGAAGTCCAGCTCCTCCGGCTCGTCCTGGTCCTCGCCTGCGTTCGGGCCGGACTGAACCGGCGTCCGCGCCTCCTCCGCTTTCTGAAACACACCGTCCATCAACGACACATGTCAGTTTCACACGGACTAGATCTAAGGCTGTGGTTTCTGTACTTGCAAAATGCAATGCTACAAAGGTTTGTTTAAAGGGGTCCTAATATTTAGTTAGCGTGTATGTTTGAGCATTAAACGCTCTACGAAGTTACAAATCTCAAAGTCCACTACAAAGGGAGATATTTTGTTTTTATAGAAAGAAATACCTTTTCGAGAACTACAACGAACGGTTTGTTTGGACTACAAAGTTGTTTTCCTGTATTTGTGATGTCACAAAAATAAATCCTGCCTACTGAAATTCAAATGTTTGGGAGGGGGGGGGGGGGGGGGGAATCTTGGTTGAGCTCTGCAAGCTCCAATTAATTACTATTTATATTCCTAAAAAAAAGGATATTATTATTACTTTGAGAATTCTATTTTACTTTGCTTTCATTGCTATTTCTATTCCTTAAAAAAATGATACCATTATTACTTTGAGAATTCTATTTTACTTGGCTGTCATTATTTCTATTCCTTAAAAAAATGATATTATTGTTACTTTGAGAATTCTATTTTACTTGGCTGTCATTATTTATATTCCTTAAAAAATGATATTCAGGGTTCATACACATTTTTACCAATAAAATTCCATGACTTTTCCATAACTTTGAGGTAAATATTCATGACCTAATGTTTCATGAAATGTCTATGTATTAGGGATGTGACGAGATCTCGTGAGATCCGACTGGTCTCGCGAGAACATGACGATATCCTAGCAAAACATTTTGCAGTGTTTACATAAGAGCTGCACCATTAATCTTTAAAAAAATTGCGATCTTGCTTCAAACACCCACGCAATTTTTTCCTGAATCACAACAATTCAGCTATGTCTATTGCGTTTGTTTCACATCGTGAGTGTCAGTGGATCGTGAGAAGCATGTTTTGTCGCTGCCCATGTTGATGAATCAGAGGGTCGGCCATCATCATCCTTCCGATGTGAACGCTGTCATTCACTGATATGGGCGGCCACTGACGCTTATGATGTGAAACAGGTGTTAAAGACATTCTGCATTCATGTTGCTGCTGGTCCAGAAAGAGCAACACAGTCTTTTCAACCAGACATCATTATTTCTGTGTTACAGACATTTAAATAACAGAAGTAATAGGGATGCACTGAATGTTCGGCAACCGAAATTGTGGTCGAATAAGCGAGGAGACCGAATAAATTGTACCGAACGATGACGTGACACGATCAAATAGTGCTAATGCAGCAAACATGTCTGCAGTGTGGAAGTATTTAAAACTGTCAGAGAAAGATGCAAAACTCATTACAAGCACAAAGCACCGACGGCGAGACTGTTTAGCACTGCATCTCATGTCTCCGGGTGGATGATGCTGCTACTGTATGATGATTGAAATTGTGAAATGGCCTCAAACGATTAGTAAATAAACTGCAGAATGTTATGTTTTCTAATACAAGCACAAATTGCATATAACAGTGCTGCCCAAGCCAGGGTTCAAAGTCCAAAGCGCGAGAAAAATCTGCGCTAAAAACCCTGTTACTCGGCAGCATTTTATTAGTTTTTCTTGAAAGGCATGTGCCAATGCCCTATGTGTGACAAACATCTTCCCAAACTCGTCAGAATCATTTATAAATCTGCTGTCAACAAAAAGAAGCACTGAGGTCTTCCTGAGGGTTTCTGCCAAAATAAAAGCTCCTTCAACATTCAAAAATTGTAGTATTGTAATTTTAATGATGTTCTGTAAAATAAAATAGTAAGACAATAATAATGATAATAATAATTACACTACAACAGCTATATTAATACATATATTATAACATTCACACAGTGTTCAAATTGGGATCTGTAATATATTATAATGTTTTAAAAGAAGTCTCTTCTCAGCAAGGTTGCATTTGTTTGTACAGAAAAAAATACATGCCTGATTCAAGAAGGAGATCTCAAAAATTGTGCTTTGTTGGTATAATGTCTGATAGATTGTTAAAAAATATTCAGTGATAAGGAAATATTTTTTAATTGTTGTTTTGTAATTGATTGTTTTATTTTAAAAGGAGGACAAAACGGTAAAAAGCACCTTTTGGCTATTTAATTTATGCAATGGTGAGCAAATTAAAGGCCTACTACAAACTATGCCTACAATGGGGGAAAAAATGTGAAAAAACGTATTCGGCCTTCGGCCCAGTGTTTCATTTTGTTCGGCTTGAGCTTTGGCCAAGAATTTTCATTTCAGTGCATCCCTAAGAAGTACTGAGATAAAAGTTTATAGTTTGGGTATAAACACTTACAGTAGCGATCAAATAGTAGCAGTAGCAAGTATAAGTAGTCTACAGTATTTGTAATTTAATCATTAATTCAGGAGATTCCAATAGTTTAAGTCTTTATGAAGTGAGACACTGATTCCTTCATTTAATTTATTTTATTATTTTGTTCAAATGAATATATTTTTTAAAAGACTTCAGCAATGAACATTTTGTCAGACCCACTAATAAATTACATTATTTTGTTTAGTTTTCTAATCTTTTTTTTCTCAGAATTGTGAGAGAATCGTGATCTCCAATTTATATATAAAAAAGTGTGATTCTCAATTTATCCAGAATCGTGCAGCTGTAGTTTACATGTTGTTATTACTGCTTATAATTCATTAAAATAGAAGCTATTTTTTGTATAAAGTACAAGTTGATTTCAAAATGCACCTACATTTTTTTGCATTTTGTGTTTTTCAGTTGAATAAAATACTATTTTCCCCTATATATTTCATCATTAAGGATTTAAAAAAGTCTAAAAATCTCGTCTCGTGGGATAAGTGTCTCGCCACACCTATGTATACATGTTAAATAATAAGAAAAATGTTTTACCACAGCATGTTTTTACTCAAATAAATGACAAGCTTTGTAGTTTAGAATACAAAATAACCATTTATTTAAATAACGATTGCACAGTAACACATTTAACGAATTAGCCACCTTTAGCGCCCACAGTACCTCTGCAGTTAGGGTTTGGTTTCTGGACACGGCACTCGGAATGGTCTTGTTTTACAGTGGCTGAAACGGAAGCACCGCAGCTGGGAGCGGGTGTCACGTCAGTCACACGAGTGAAAAAGCCAGCGATCAGGTTGGGAGCTGTAGAGCACGCAGCTGCAGCAGCAGACTGGTGCTTTGCACCTTTAGCATGGCTAGAAAGCGCTGCCTCTCCCGTGTTCGAAATGTTGAACGTTTTACGGCACAGTGTACCTTTTGCACGTCACGGGTCCTGATCTTTCTCAAGCCACCCCTTATTCTTTTCATACATTGTTAAATCGGCATTTTCCTGGCATTGCGTGAGTTTACTACATAATACTAGCTGCAACAGCGTCTGCGAGTTGCCGTTACCCCACGCAGAGAAGATCACGTGACGGATCGTGTGAACGTTAACTATTGTAATTTAACCAATATTATCAACTAAAACATATTCAAATACACAGATTGTGAAACAAATTTCCATGACTTTTCCAAAACTTTGTGGGTTAATTTATTTTTCCAAAACTTTTCCAGGCCTGGAAAATGCCGTTTTAAAATTCCATGACTTTTCCAGGTTTTTCATGACCGTACGAACCCTGGATATTATTATTACTTTGAGAATTCTATTTTACTTGGCTGTCATTGCTATTTCTATTCCCAAAAATTATAGTATTATTACTTTGAGAATTCTATTCTACTTGGCTGTCATTATTATTTATATTCCTTCAAAAATTATATTGCTATTACTTTGATAATTCTATTTTACTTGGCTGTAATTACTATTTATATTCCTTAAATAATTATATTGTTATTACTTTGATAATTCTATTCTACTTGCCTGTCATTACTATTTATATTCCTTAAATAATTATATTGTTATTACTTTGATAATTCTATTTTACTTGGCTGTCATTATTTATATTCCTTAAAAAATGATATTATTATTACTTTGATAATTCTATTTTACTTGGCTGTCATTATTTATATTCCTTAAAAAATTATATTATTATTACTTTGATAATTCTATTTTACTTGGCTGTAATTACTATTTACATTCCTTAAAAATGATATTATTATTACTTTGATAATTCTATTCTACTTGGCTGTCATTACTATTTATATTCCTTAAATAATTATATTGTTATTACTTTGATAATTCTATTTTTACTTGGCTGTCATTACTATTTATATTCCTTAAAAATGATATTATTATTACTTTGATAATTCTATTCTACTTGGCTGTCATTACTATTTACATTCCTTAAAAATGATATTATTATTACTTTGTTAATTCTATTCTACTTGGCTGTCATTACTATTTATATTCCTTAAATAATTATATTGTTATTACTTTGATAATTCTATTTTACTTGGCTGTCATTACTATTTATATTCCTTAAAAATGATATTATTATTACTTTGATAATTCTATTCTACTTGGCTGTCATTACTATTTACATTCCTTAAAAATGATATTATTATTACTTTGATAATTCTATTCTACTTGGCTGTCATTACTATTTACATTCCTTAAAAATGATATTATTATTACTTTGATAATTCTATTCTACTTGGCTGTCATTACTATTTACATTCCTTAAAAATGATATTATTATTACTTTGATAATTCTATTTTACTTGACTGTCATTACTATTTATATTCCTTAAAAATTATATTATTATTATTTTAATAATTCTGTTTTACTTGGCGGTCATTACTATTTACATTCCTTAAAAAAATTATATTATTATTACTTTGATAATTCTATTTTACTCGGCTGTCATGACTATATCTATTCCTTAAGAAATAATTGTATTATTACTTTGAGAATTCCATTTTACTCAGCTGTCATTACTATTTCTAAAAATGATATTATTATTACTTTGATATTATTATTACTTTGATAATTCTATTTTACTTAGCTGTCATTACTATTTCAGTCATAATGTCTTCAAGTTAAACCGGACTTTTACTTTGACGGGTTGTCGTGAAGGTGGTTCAGTGTTTGATGGTGGTTTTTCCTCAAATGAAACCATGTAAAGCTCAAAGTGTCTCTCAGAGCAGCTCTGGAGATGAAGTCCATGTCTCGTATATATAGAAACACAGAGCTTGTCATTGAGGTCAGCACGAGGTGCGTGTGTACCTTGGGTCGCACCGGTGACGGCCGAGGCCTCTTCTTCACTTCGATCCATGACTCCGAGTCCAGATCGGGCAGGCTGGCGGACAGGCCCTTCGGCATCAGCTTCAGGTTACTCACCTCACCGCTCTTGGACTGCGCCGGCGCAGAGGCCCTCGGAGAACCTGCGGGTCAAACCTTCAGTCACAACTAGCCATGTGACGAGATCAACATCTCACGGGACGGTAGTTATTGGGATATATATAATAAAAAAAGAAAAGCTGAAGAATTGTGGGGGGGGAGAATTCTATTTTACTTGTCTGTCATTACCATTTATATTCCTTAAAAATAATATTATTATTACTTTGAGAATTCTATTTCACTTGGCTGTCGTTATTTATATTCCTTTAAAAATTTTATTATTGTTACTGTGAGAATTCTATTTTACATTTTGGTCCTTGTTTTGGATTCTCATCATCAGGTAATGAGTTTTGGGGTGATAAATATGTGCAGCACTGTTTATATGTATATATATATATATATATATATATATATATCAGAATTGAATCAATATTAATTCTGCTGTTAAAAACAAATAAAGAAAGTGTAGGAGAGTGGTTCTGTGCAAACAGTGATCAACTCTATAGTGTGCAGTGTGTGCATAAAAAAAAATTATATATATTTTTGAAACTAAAAATTGTGCATGTGTCGTTATGAGATGCAGAAAACATGTCTGAATGAACTTGATGAAAGGATTAAGCTATATTGTGCTTTCGTGTATTAGTTTGCTAATCAGATACTGTGCCAAATAATGCATAATGGCCCAAAACAAGTACGTTTCACATCGTCATGTGACCACATAATATCCGTCTTTAGCCGATACGGCTTGCGCTCACCTGTCTGCTTCTCTACAACGTTCCTGGGAACAAACTCTGGGCAGTCGATGAGCTGCGAGAAGTCTGTTTGTGAATGGTCCGGCAAAGCCAGGCCGAGCAGCGGCCATTTCTCCGCCTCCTCCTTGCAGCGAATCTTCATATCGATGATCTCCACCACCGTACTGTCCTTCAGGGCCTGGAAGAGACGCAAACGGCACGGCTCAGGGCTTGCTAAATGTCTAAATCCCAGACTAGGCGATATATAATTGGATGGATGAAATAAAAAGTCCATTCATCTATTGTTTATTTCCCGGTGTCCCAAAATACATTGTTTACGTTAATAGTTTTTCATCATTTGGGTGACTGCGATATTTACACGAGGCTCCGAGCAGGAGAACGACCAGCCGGGACTAAACGAGGAGCTCGTTACGAAACGAGGGACTACATCTGTAGCATGGTCATGTGTTTTTAAGCACTGCAGTTTTAAAACAACCGATTTTAAGCCGTTGAAACACAAACAGCAGAGCTATATGCTTGCACCGTTTCTGTTTCTGTGTGAACGGTTATTTAAACACACTTAAATGCGTTAGAATCCCTGTCTTTGCAAGTATCCTCGTTAACAGTGATTTAGGTCTTAAGACCGAGCAAATGGTAGAAAGAGAAACACATACAGGAGCTATATTAGATCCGAACTTCGGTCTTAAAGGGGAAGCGTTCCAATATTCATTCATGTTAATCACAGCACACTGCTCTTGAATAATTATAATATGTATATAGTCTATACATAATACACGTGTTAATTAAATCTATCATAGATAGACAGATATAATTAACACAGTGAAGACTAATTAATTTACACAATGTATGTAGCGTTTCTTATTTATTGTAGTTTTTTGTCCTATTGCTTGTAATTAGTTTCTTATCGTTATCTCATCACTGACTGTTTATTTCTCTCTTTAGGCTTGTATTAGTTTGATATTGGTGACAAGGATTATGAAAATTATATGGCATCAAAAATGAATATCATAAAAACCAGTAAAAAAAAACAACAAAAAAAACACTTTACCATGATATATATCGTTATCGTGATATAAAATTAATCATATCGTGATATAAGATTTCGGTCATATCCCCCCCCCCTACATTCAGGCAGGAACTCTTCAGATTTTAGTAGCCCGAAAATTTAATTAATTTCAAAAAAGGCCATAAATGTCAATCAAAAACATTTCCAATACACAAATATCAAGGAGTTTTATTTTACTATTTACAGGGTAGCTGCAGAATAAAAAAACATTTAATTTAAAGCAATTTGTGAGTTTTTAAGAGCTGCACAAGTAAAATAAACACCGGACAATATCTATAGTAACGTATTAAGCCATAAAATGACATGATTTACAATTCAGATACAGGTTTTTACAAAATCAAAAATCGTATAAAATGTGTTTAAGCCTTTAAAAAAAAACGTCTCGATCTAAACATAAGTTATGCTTTTTGGAAATGCAAATTCATTCTGTGCCACAAGGTGGCACTTTAAGAGCGGCAGAAATAAAGCGGTGTCCACGATAACGTCTGTACACAAAACAGCACCGTGCTCATAAACGCTGAAAATACCTACGAGGACAGTCGGTTCCCTTCAGAGACTCATTAACGAAGACGTCAGTGCCGTGTTAATTGACTTTAAAACATGCACCGCTCATATTTATTCAATGACATAATTGCCTTTTGACGTTTAATCCAGCCATATCGTGATTCTTGTCTTTCCACCCCAACCGTAAGACTTTTCTTATTACATTTAAAACGTTTTAAGGCCTCTTCAATTTTAGTTGTATCAAATTTAAAGGAACACTCCACTTTATTCACATTTTACGACTCCCCAATAGTTAAAGAGTTGAGTTTTACCGTTTACGAATCCATTCAGCCGATCTCCGGCTCTGGCGGTAGCACTTTTAACGTAGCTTAGCATAGATCATTGAATCTGATCAAACCGTTAGCATCTCGCTCAAAAATGACCAAAGTGTTCCAATATTTTTCCTATTTAAAGCGTAACTCTTCTGTAGTTACATCATGTACTAGGACCGACGGAAAACGAAAAGTTGTGATTTTCTAGACCGATATGGCTAGGAACTATACTCTCATCCCGGCGTAATAATCAAGGAGCCGTAATGATATCACGCAACGGCAGAAAGTAGTCCCCAGCTAGGTAACTAGTTATGATATACTTCTGAAAGTGGGGGAAAGTCATTATACTTGAATTTGGTCATTTTTGAACGTGATGCGATGCTAGCGGTCTAATCAGATTCAATGATCTATGCTAAGCTACGCTAAAAGTGCTAACGCCAGACCCGGAGATTGGCTGAAAACGGTAAAACTCAACTCTTGGATTGTAAATGAGCCTATTTTTAAAAATAGTAGAGTGCTCCTTTAAGGACCGAGATGTCGGGCTAGCCATTTTGCAGTGGTGCAAACGGTCAGCGGAGGATCTGACCTCTGTGATGAGACTGACGTCCGTGGTGAGCGCCTGCACTCGGTGGAAACTCGCGACCAGAGCCACCGGCAGAAACCCCCCCTGATCCATCTGCTTGCGCAGGAAGAAATCCCTCTGCAGGTTGTCCACGCTGAAGTAGTATTCACTGCAGAAACAAACACACCGTCTCAACACGAGGAGGAGACCTTACACAACTCATGATTTTAACATCTGCGTTCATGCATTCGTGTTTCCAACAGCTCCAATAATGCAGAAACCAGTCATAAGGGTCATCTATAAATATGCTTTCCATTGATGTATGGTTTGGACAATATTTGAAAATCTGAGGGTGCTTTAAAGTTGTTCAAATGAATTCTTAACAATGCATATTATTAATCAAAAATTAAGTTTTGATATATTTACGGTACAAATATCTTCATGGAACAATCTTAATATCCTAATGATTTTTGTCATAAAAGAAAAATGTATAATTCTGACCCATACAATGTATCGTTGGCTATTGCTACAAATATAGCTGTGCTGCTTATGACTGCTTTTAGCTGCAGAGTCATAAATAAACATCTGGTAACTCGCTACAAAAGAACCGACTCCACAATGCATTCGTTTACAAATGAATACATTTACATTTAGTCATTTAGCAGACGCTTTTATCCAAAGCGACTTACAATTGGGAGTACATAAAGCGATTAATCTTGAAGAGGCAAACATACAGAGGAAGTGCCAATAACACCAAGTCTCAGGCATTGTTCAAATAAGTACAAGCTAGCAAGGGAAGGAGAGAAAGATGAAGATTTTGAAAAAGTGAAAGTGCAATTTTTTTATTTTTTTTTATGTAGTCAAGTAGAGTTGAAAGAGATGAGTTTTCAGTTGTTGCTTGAAAATTGACAGGGATTCAGTATTCCGGATGGGGGTGGGAAGATCATTCCACCAGCCAGGAACGGTGAAAGAGAATGTTCTGGAGAGTGATTTTGAGCCTCTCTGTGATGGTACCACGAGGCGTCGCTCACTAGCAGATCTCAGACTTCTGGAGGGGATGTAAATTCGTAATAGTGAGTGAAAGTAGGTGGGTGCTGAGCCTGTGGTTGTTCTATATGCAAGCATCAGTGTCTTGAACTGGATGCGAGCTGCAACTGGTAGCCAGTGCAAGGAGACAAAGAGAGGTGTAACATGGGCTCTTTTGGGCTCGTTGAAGACCAGTCGTGCCGCTGCATTCTGAATCATTTGTAGAGGTTTGATTGTGTTTGATGGAAGTCCAGCTAGAAGAGCATTGCAGTAGTCCAGTCTAGAAATGACAAGGGCCTGGACAAGTTGCATTGCTAGTTTTTAAATGGTCATGAAACACTAAACTACATTTTCTGAGGTGTTTGTGTTGCACATCACAGAAGACAACGCTAATGCACTTGGGTCAAGCACCTCTGTGCTATTTCTGTTATACAGCATTTCAGAGTAAACCGCAGGAATGCAAATACAACATTAGCCCACGGTTCAATAAATACCTTGATTTTTTACTTTGTATTTGTATTCGAGGAATGCAAGCACCCATTCGAATCCTGATTATAGCAGTCATGGGATGTTTGTGTGAGTGAGTGTGAGCGTGTGTGAGTGAGTGAGTGAGTGCGAGCATGTGTGTGTGTGTGTGCACGCGTGTTTGTGAGTGAGTGTGTACGTGTGTGAGTGAGTGTGTGTGTGTGCGTGCGTGCGTGCGTGTGTGAGTGCG
This sequence comes from Ptychobarbus kaznakovi, assembly GCA_027422405.1. Classification (NCBI taxonomy): domain Eukaryota; kingdom Metazoa; phylum Chordata; class Actinopteri; order Cypriniformes; family Cyprinidae; genus Ptychobarbus; species Ptychobarbus kaznakovi. Next base: position 16,193,058 of record CM049812.1, on the reverse strand, counting down.
TGCGTGCGTCAGAGAGTGAGTGTGTGTGATTGTGTGAATACACACCACTGCAAAATTTTGAGAACCACTGGTATACAGCATTAAAAATAATGTAAAAAAATATATATATTTGTTATTATATTTAATTCATAAGTTATGTGCTATGTCCTTGCTTGAGGACATCGGGGAAAGGAATTAAAATTTAAGACACGAATGAACATGCATAGGCAAAAACAATTGATTTTTAAAAATCACAAATACATTGTTAGTTTATGATTTTAATTTATTTATCAAGCTCTATAAAAATAATTCCCGACTATGTCATAACAGATTGATATCTTTCTGCAAAATGTGTGTGAAAAGGCCATAAACGGGTTTTCTTATTATACACAATGTATCAAACTAAATCTAATTTGCATATTAATGTGTTTTGGGGAACATGTAATGAAAAAAAAGTGTAAGTACAAGATTTTCAATAATAGACTACTGATTATTTCCCTATTCATCTCCCAAAAACGCAAAATGTGTAATAGTCCTGGTGACCTCATACGAGGATGTGTATGAAATCATCATCATGTTTCATAACACAAAGTTTTGATTTGAGATGTTGATTTATGACACAGTTTAAAAATTAGACATTTAAATGATATTTTCAGAGTGTCACTAAATTAATATCAGACACTTTTGAAGAGCAAAGAGAGGGAGTGGTGGTGATGAAACATCTAATAGTTTAGTATCTCTGAAAAGCCCTGCATGTGTTTAAACTGTGGTATGTTTATGAAACTGACTCAAATATAATGTCCTGATACGAGGCGGCAGGGTCTGGTTCACTCACATCTGTCTCTTGATGTAGTCCTTCAGCAGGTCCTGGTCCACAGCGTACAGCTCAGCGCTGCTCATGTTGTCATAATAGTAGGTCATTCTGCTGTTGAACTTCTGACCGCACGCGCCGTCCTTCCCGTCATAGCCTTTATAGCCATAGTAGTCATAATGACCTGATGGGAGCAGAACAACAGACTGGGTCAAACCTGGAGTATTTAGGCAGCGTTTACACTGGCACAAAAAAATCAGGTGTTCCTAAAGATCCTAAGAATCCTCTCAAAGAGTTCCTAATTTAGCTTACAAATGTCTAATTACGAGTCTTGGCTTAAAGGTGATTCAGGACCAATCTGAGAGCAACCCAGGAAAAGACAAACACTTATCTGAGTGAGGAGGCGGGGCCTGACCCTGTTGCTAGGTAAGATACAGTCTTTTGAAGACTGTGATTGTTGGGTGTCCAAGAAGGAAATAAAAGAGTGCTTTTAGGGTTTATTAGAAGCCTTTTATTTAAAATTACAGGAGTAATTTTTCCTATACTCTCTCTCTCACACACAGACACACATATTATATATGTATATATATATTCTTTATTTACCATGCTGTCATACTTAACACATTTTTAGGAAATGAACAGCGACATAAAACAGTTCTGAAAGTGCTATACATGTGTGTGTGTGATCACTTTGCTTATAGAAGGTTGTGACAGACCCAAATCAGTGACATTTTTCCAGTTGCCATGTTAATGTAGTGATTACGTCCATTTCTGAGCGGTGTCGGAGATGTTAGCGTGTCTCTAATAAGATCGGTCACAAACATGATTATAGAGCGTCTTATTAACTGACTGTCATGCATTGTGTGCAACACATTTCTTCATGTTTGGTCCATGTTCTCCGCTGCTAAAGAAACTCTTCAGCCTCTTAAAAGTCCTCGTTCGTACTCCTAACAATGTTGGACCGTAAGACCTCTTTTAAGGGTTAAGATGCTTTAATGAACTTTTCTTTACTAGGATCTTTACTTTAATTTTAAGAGGAAACATTTCTGAGAATATGGTTTGTTCTCTCCATTTTTTGCCTATTTTCTCTCTTTTCGTTAGTGGTTGTGTAATATTGTTTTGGTATAAAAAACTAAAAAGTGGTAATATTGTGTAATAACTTGTTTTTTTGTTGTAATGTTTGTTCTAAAAATTAAGTTTCTACATAAAAATTATTTTTTTTAATTAATATTGTTTTGGTATAAAAACAAAAAAGTGGTAATATTGTGTAATAACTTGTTTTTTTGTTGTAATGTTTGTTCTAAAAAATACGTTTCTACGTAAAAATTTACTTTTTTAATTAACTTAAAAAATGTATTATTAAATACAATTTTGAAGTATTAAAAGTATTATAGTATTTAAAGTTTTTGCTAAAAAATGACCGAAAACCACCAGAGAGATGAGGTCATTTCTATAACATGGCGACAGCATTAATAAGCATTAAAAATTAATTATTAAAAAATGTAATACAATTTTATATGAAATATGTATATTTACAAAAACATGTTTAACCCTAAAACTGCAAGAAAAGTTTAAATCTGAAAAAGTTGTGTTCCAAAAATTGTATTTAGATTTAATATTTAGTTTGGACAAATTTTAACCATGAACAAGACAAGTGTGAATATTTTTATCAGGACCATTTAACCTTTTCGAATCATGTCCGTGATTTATTTATTTTTTTGTTCACATAGCAAGTACCAAGTTTTGTACCATTCCAATAAAGTATAAAAAATGTAAAAAATTAATGTAAAAAAAAAGAAATTACAGAAATGTTCGTTTTTTATATTAAAACAAATTTAACATACTATTTTTACATTTTATATGAACTATACGTATTTTAAAAAACATGTTTAACCCTAAAACTGCAAGAAAATCAAAATCATAAATCTGAAAAAGTTTGAGGTTGATATCACAATTTTTTTTATTAAGATTTAAAATTTAGTTTGGACAAATTTCAACCACGAACAATACAAGTGTGAATATTTTTATCAGGACCATTTAACCTTTTCGAATCATGTCAGTGATTTATTATAATTTTTTTCCACATAGCAAAGTCCAAGTTTTGTACCATTCCAATAAAGTATAAAATAAAATGACCGAACACCACCAGAGGGATGACGATATTTCAGTAACATGGAGACAGTCTTTACATCATTCGATTCAAATGAAAACGAGTCTCTCAGCAATCCGAAGCTAAACTATCTCAGTGAAGAGACGTGTGAGATCGTGTCCATGTGTGTATGTGTTCTCTACCTCTGCCGGCTCCTCTGCCGCGTCCTCGTCCTCGTCCCCGGCCACGACCCCGGCCCCTGACAGTGCTTCTGTACGGCGCTCCCTCGCTCTTCACGCTCGACACCTCGTCACGGTCGTCCTTGAACTCGTGATCGTACTTCCCACTGTGCCAGTCTGCAAACACAAGCACAAGCGCACGCTGCTGTAGTGAAGATCCGATGAAGCATGCAAACTCAAACACTCAAGTGTCATGTCATTTTATTAGAAGTAGACCAACAGCGCCCCCTACAGATTAAAACTCGTTACTGAGCGGGCATTAGGACCCGGAGGAGGCTGTTACGGTTTACTCTATCACACACCGTACGCTTTCTCAGATTAAATACAGTAATCCATTATACAATACAATCATCATTCAGAAAAAACTGTGCTTCAAGAACGAGCCACACTGCTGATCTAATCACTAGCACACCCTGAGCACATGTGAGTTAATGTATTCCTCTTATCGGCAAGAAATATTAGCATCATTTTTCATATCGGGCCAATGCCGATATTTACATGAAAAGCCATTATTGGCTGATACCGATATTTACATGTAAATATCGGTATCGGCCAATAATGGCTTTACATTTAAATATCGGTATCAGCCAATAATGGCTTTACATTTAAATATCGGCATCGGTGGATAATGGCTTTACATGTAAATATTGGTCTCGGTCGATAATGGCTTTACATGTAAATATCGGCATCGGTGGATAATGGCTTTACATGTAAATATCGGTATCGGTGGATAATGGCTTTACATGTAAATATCGGTATCGGTGGATAATGGCTTTACATTTAAATATCGGCATCGGTAGATAATGGCTTCACATGTAAATATTGGTATCGGTGGATAATGGCTTTACATGTAAATATTGGTATCGGTCGATAATGGCTTTACATGTAAATATCGGTATCGGCCGATAATGGCTTTACATTTAAATATCGGTATCGTATCATGCATCCCTAGTAACTATGAATGACGGAAACTATAATCTAGGGATGCATGATATATCGGACTGATATCGGTATCGGCCGATACAATATTTACATGTAAAGCCATTATCCACCGATGCCGATATTTAAATGTAAAGCCATTATCGGCCGATACCGATATTTACATGTAAAGCCATTATCGACCGATACCGATATCAGTCCGATATATCATGCATCCCTAGTTTATAGTTACCGTCCTTGGTGTGAACGGGCTGAAGTGTGTTCATGGGGTGTATCTGGTGAGATGTGGCGGGTATATGAAGCGTGTTTGGATGTGTGGGCACCTCTCAGGTCGTTTCTGCCGTTAGGAGGAACTCGATGAGCGTCAAACTGCCGCGTGTTGTTCCTGGAGGCCGAGCGCTCGCGAGGACCCTCAGACTTCACCTCGATCATCAGAGGAACCCACTTGTGCTTGTTTCCTACAACGGCAACAACACAAATATACTTGTCATAATACATCTTAAAGCTGATGCGAGGAATATTAGTAGGGATGTAACGACATCAAAATGTCACGATACGATAATATTGCCATATGATGTCCACGATACGATATTTAATAAAAAAGACAAATTAGGAACTTTAAGAGTTAAAAATTAAGAGCTGCGACCCATGTTCTTAACGAAGAAAACTTAAATCAGAGAATTGACTTGTAGCTGAAGTTTTAAAGTAGACTCAACTCTTTTTTTTTGTGATATACCGTCTCAGTCTAAATTACACTCACTCTAGTGTATTAAGACAAACTAATTAGAATAGAATAATTATAAATAACAACAATAGCCATTTTTAATAAAACAACTGCACTGTAATATAAATGAAAATTAATATTTAATAGGTGCTTTACACTACATTAAGGAAATTACAATACTTCGTTCCTAATTTCTACACTTGAAAGAGATATTTTGAATAAGGACTGCATTTAAACCGCTAGGCTGTCTGTGATTCATATTCTGCACTTTAGGCTTTTATTTTGAAGGAAACTCCACCTTCAGTGAAAACAGGCACAAAAACACGTCTCTCAAATCTAGTGAAGCCTGCAATCATTGAATAAAGCATAACTGGTGTCTGTTGATCCCAAACGCAAGCATGTGTAATAAACGAGTCGACTGCATTCATTCAATGTGAACGGAGCACACGGAAAACAATCGTTACATGCCTAATTAACAGTGTTCATTCATTCACGGTCCAGATAAGGCTCTTAAAAAAGGCTTCAAACACCTCGCTTCTTTTGCCCGTTTTTCTGCGACTCCTCGTCTGTGTTTTTCTCTTCTCCAGAGTCGTCTGATTTGGCTTTCAGGTTCTCTTTACTCTCTTCGTTTTCCTTCTGTCCTTTGGCCTCTCGTTTGACCACTGACTTCTTCACCACCTGACGGATACATCAAACCAAATAGACATCACAAACCCGTCTGACGTTACACTCGAGTAGCTCTGTTTGAAAGGAACCCGTCTGGACCGGAGACTTTCTTTACTCCCAGAGCGCATTAAAGCCATATATGCATTCAGACAAATCATGGTTGATACTAGGGCTGGGCGGTATATAGCATCTGATAAATATCCCCTTATGTTTTATTGTTACCAAATTCTGTGTTTTAGCACGTCTAATTATTTGAATGCATATAAACTATTTTTATGCCTTATGAAATGGCATGTGTGTGCGTGTGTCAGGCGTGTGTGTGTGCCAGGCGTGTGTGTGTGTGTGCGTGTGTGTGTGCCAGGCGTGTGTGCGTGTGCACCAGGCGTGTGTGTGTGCGTGTGTCAGGCATGTGTGTCGTGCGTGTGTCAGGCGCGTGTGTGTGTTAGGCGTGTGTGTGTGTGTCAGGCGTGTGTGTGTCAGGCACGTGTGTGTGTGCCAGGCGTGTGTGTGCGCGTGTGTCAGGCATGCGTGTGTGTGTGTGTGTGTGTGTGTAAATAACTGACTAAAATATACATTATGCTGAAATGTTTGTAGTTGGATATTATAAATGTGTCATGTGTAGAATTATAAACCTAGTATGTGTATAATAGCACTAACTATAAAGAGTTATGGGGTAATCAAAACTGGTGCTTTTTATAATAAAAAGATTTAGTATCTTAAATGTAACTTCTGCTTTAAAAGCATTGTTTATGTTTTTAGATAGCAATGTTAGAATGTAATGTGATTTTGACACTTTGTTGCACATGATACAGTCTGTTACATTGACTTTATTGGTTTAAAACACTTATAAACGGCTGTATATGAATGTTTGCTCCTATCGCCCGGCCCTAGCGGAGATTGAAGATTTCTGTCGTACCTGGTCCTCCTTCGTAGCGATCTCTCCGGGGGTCGGCCAGTTGTTTGTATCTCCGAAATCCCCCACCTTCAGAAACAGAGAGAAGCAGACTGTAACACTTCAGTAAACACACACACCGCATATAGTGTAAGTTAGCTGTATATTGATTTTATCAGACAATGTCGCGATTATAAATCAGGATTTAAGGAGTATAGTGAGAGTGATTAACATGCAGTATTAATGAGTCGTACTATTTATACTTGTTTTATGTATGACAACAGAAAATATAATGTGAAGAGCTTTATTGGGCATTTACAGTATGTGACCGTTCATAGAGTAGAACAGATCTGAAGCGCCAAAACTCGTCTGTACGCAAACTTGACGTCATGAATATGCAAATTAATACGTGATGTCACAAGTCTCACAAAATCCAGTGTGAAACACTGATACTGTATATGTGTGTAAAATGATACAGCTTTTTAAATATCTGAAAGTACACTCTTAACATCAGTCAGTCAAAGCATTATAATATGACATTATGATAGTTAGAATTAAAACTTAGTAACCATGTATGAATGCGTAGACATTTTAACTGAATTTAGGTTTTGGTTATTCAGTGTTTCTGTTTAAAAAATGGGGAAAAAATAACAATGATACTGAGAGAGCAGAAACACTATTATTTGTGTGCGTCTGTGCTACTCTCACATGCGTGTAACACAGTCTCAGTCGTGCCGAGTCGCTCAAACACACTGCTGCTGTAGAGATGAATGTCACTCACCTTCCCGCCGCGTCTAATTCTGGAGTTCCCCGCCTTCACCACCTTCGTGGGCCCAGAATGCTCTAGAGCCGCTAAAGAGAGAGAGAGAGGGAGAGGGAGAGAGAGAGGGAGAGAGAGAGACAGAGAGAGAGAGAGGGAGAGACAGCGAGAGGGAGAGAGAACCACCATTAACAACAACTCCAATTACAGCTTTAAACCATTCAAAAATTATAATTTTGCTCATATTACCACTAAACCTGAAACCACCATGACAGGCCGTGAGAAGCAGGTTGTGATGATGTCATCACAAAGATAAACAAATCATCATCTATTCTTTTGAACGCACCACAGAGCCACAGCAGCATGTGTTCTTTCTCCTCATCAACACACAACACGCTTCAGATAAAGCCAGAGAGCATCGACACGCCTGTAGTTTCAGACCTATTCTAGCAGTCAGCATTAACTGTCAAATACATGCATGTGATCAGATAAGAAGATCTAGCCACGCCCCCAGCACTTATTAAAAATAGATAATTTAGCACATTAAAAGATAGGCTATATCTTTTAGTGTAAGAACACATACTATTTAAAAATAAAAAGCAGCACTTAATCATTATGATAACAATATATTATATTACTAGGGATGCACCGGATGTTCGGCAACCGAGATTGTTCAGCCGAAAATAGGAAAAAAAAAACACTTTCGGTGTTTGGCCGAATAAGCGCAAAGACCGAATAATTTGTACTGAAGAATGACGTTACGCGATCAAATAGAGGCGAGCACTAATGCAGCAAACACGTCTGCAGTGTGGAAGCATTTAAAACTGTCTGAGAGAGAGAGAGACAGAGAGAGAAAGAGAGAGAGAAAGACATCATTACAAGCACAAAACACCGACAGCGAGAGACTGATTAGTGCTGCTTCTCATGTCTCTGATGAGAAGAGGACCGGGAGGGGGGGGGTGTTGCTGGTAAATAAACTACAGAATGTTATGTTTTCTAAAACACGCACGAATGGCATGTATTCAAACAGCGCTGCACGAGCTCGCGGCGCCAGGGTTCAAAGTCCAAAGCGCTGAAACACTTACTCATCATTTGCTCATTTTTATAATTTTTTTTAAAGGCGTGTGACAATGTGATACGTGTGACAAACATCTTCCCAAATTCATAAGATATATCTGAGAAATATCTGCATGCTGTTGTCAACAAACAGAAGCACTGAGAGGTCTTCCTGCGTGTTTCCGCCAAAATAAAAGCTCCATCAACATTCATAAATGTTAGTATTGTAATTTTACTCTTGTTCTGTAAAATAAAAAGACAATATTAATGATAATAATTACCCTACAACAGCTGTATTAATACATTTACTATAACATTCAGCAATAGTGTTCAAATTGGGATCTGTAATATTTTCTAATGTTTTAAAAGAAGTCTCTTCTGCTCAGCAAGACTGTGTTTATTTGTACAGAAAAAAATACACTGATTCAATTTTGATTTTGCAATCAGAAATTGCCCAAAAATATTATTTTAATAACTTATTAATGCTAAGTTAAATTGTGCTTTGTTGGTATAATGTCTGATAGGATGTATACAAATTTTCAGTGTTAAGTAATTTTTTTTTTTTTTTTGTAAAGCAGGACAAAATAGTAAAAATCAGATTTTGGCTATTTAATTTATGCAATAGTGAAAAAAATTGCAAAATAGGCCTACATAGGGGAGAACATTTTTGAAAAACAGTGTTCGGTATTCAGTGTTTCATTTTGTTCGGCTTCGGCCAAGAATTTTCATTTCGGTGCATCCCTAGTGTTTAGTTTGTATTCTTGCAATATACTCGTTAAAACAACAATCGCACACTCCAATAACAAAGGCTATATCATAAATAAAGCCGTTTTGATAGACTTTTTCAAGTTACTTGTCTGATTGGGCAAGGCCAGGACAATGTCGAGCTTATAAGTGCATTACCGCGACCTATCTCCCAAATAGACCATTAACACTCCTAAGTAAGATCGTAGATAAAGTGGTCTATTTGAGAGATAATGCACTTATAAGCCTGCGATACGCCGTAAAGCAAGAAGACTGTTGGACCGTGTGGCGGATCAGAGGTAAACATGATATAAATACTGTTTAGTTTCTCGCACAGATCAATCGTTTCGTGTCTTTAGACCTCAATGTATCGTCACGAGTCGATACTGTTTTATCTGTGCATGTTATTTTGTGTCTCAAAGCCGTGGAGCCCATTGACTGCCATTATATGACCGACAAACTGCAGCGCTTTATCCTCATGTGTTCGACTTGGACGCCCTGGAGGTAAACAAATAAACATCACATTTTAATTTCTGTGTGAATTATCACATTAAGCATCATAAACAAGTTGTTTTTGATTATGGTCTGGCTTCATAAAACACCAGTGTGAGTGTAATGTGGACTGAACCACAACAACACAACTAGAAAGAGCTCCGAGTTCATGTGGAAATCAACAAAGATACCAGATACAAGCAAACCAGGCACCAGATCATGACTAACCTTTGGCTCATTCTGGTACAACCCCAAGCACTAAACCAAGCTCACAAAGCAATCATTAAATCTTGTCCATTTCAACTTAAATTTAACTTCACGAAAATTCTGGTCTTTCAAAGACGGAAGCTCATTTTTCGTACAAAAATACAAACTACGTCCTTTTCGAAAACAAACCAGATAATAAAACTCTATCCAATGTGAGGATTAGGTTATTAAACTGAGCCAACAAGAAATGTGGTGTAAAAAGATACCTAAAATCTCATACACATATATACCCACTTAATTTATATTTAAGCTCTGGAGGCCTTAATAAAAAATAATATAGGTTGTAAACTGGATACAATAAAATTTCTACCATACTATACCAACTTTAATTTATAATTCAATCTACAAAATTAATAAAAAATTAATAAATATATGTAAATGAAAAAGCGGACAATATTATACCTCCCCCCCCTGAATACTTAATTATGTGAATGAAGATTGAATGACGTGTTTGAATGAAGCCATTTAATGCCCAGATCTATTTATACAGCTGCATCAAGTGACATTTATTCATTTAGACTGCGATTTATAATTGCATGAATAATTTAGAATTAATGTTTTAAATACTAATTCTGAATATAGAAATATGTTGGAAAATAATGTAATATGCCTACTTTTAAGACGAAACTTAAACGGCCAGCAGGTGCAGAAGTTGTGATTGAATCCTGAGATCATTTAAACGATTCTTACACCTAAACGGACTTAATCCTTCAGGAGCGCGTCAAATGACTGTTTTTATGAATGGCTCAGTGAATCATGACTCGCCCAAATCAACGCGGATTTTGGATCAAACACAGAAACGAAACAAAACAGCGCTCTTGCTCGTGTCGTATTGCCCAGCGCATTTTTTGCTCGCATATCTTGAAATTTCGAGTTACAGCATGTATATTAAAACATAACATTATAAATATAAATAAAAAATATATAATGATGATAAGAACCAAGCGCAAAGCCGCTTTGGTGAGCCCGAAGCTTCAGCTTCAGCGTCACTCTTTATAGTACACAAGTCAATCACCCCAAACATCACGCAGAAGCCCAGCGTCCAGGCAGCCCATCCATTCACCCAGAGACCTGGCGTTGTGGGCGGGACACAGCATTAATCCATGAACTAGTTTCTCGAGGCACTAAAAAAACTGTCAGAGCAGCCATTGAAGTCAAAGGACGTGGGGCTTCAGCGGGAAAATACACTGAGCTCTAGGAAACGTGATGTAACCAGAACCGTATTCGATGACGAGATGAACTGAAGAAACGCTCAATAGTAAAAAACCCCTCTTTAGAGCTCATTCTGGAGGTTTCTAAAGCACGCAGAGCCTCTAATCATCACATGGCACAAACCACGCTGTGGAACTCTGGGATAGCAGTCCTTCATCATCACAGCACTGCGCTCAATGAGGTCCGCCTGGTGCAGATCTAACAGATTGAGCTCACTCACAGGCTAGCTGCTAACAGACACACGTGTGTGCGTTAAACAACACGACAGACACAAACCGGCACGACAGACGCCCATAAAACCGCATTCTGAGCAGAAAGCGGATTCAAACCGCTTTCAACTCGAATCCGAGCGAGCTCGCGACACACACGTGGATCTCACACGTGTCCGTCCATAAACGACAAATCGCTGCAGCATGCAGCGAATACGGTTTAATATCACAAACATACACGGTTTAAATCTATTCTGACTGTATCTAACGCTCAGTGATTAAGGTTTTGTGCGGCTCTTTGTTTATTAAAGAGCCGTTAGTCCAGACGAGCTCAAACAGCACAGGCCGCTAATGCTAACCCGATAGCCGTTTGTTCAGAAAAGCGGCACAGGCGAAAAATAACGACGTTTAGTGTCTCAAATGTAGTTTATAACCTCAAACAATCAGCTTTTTGTGCATTAGCACGTCCTGTTTGAACGTTTGAAGCCGTTAATCACCGACTCGAGGCCTAACGTTACCACAGCTAACGCTAACTTGAGGTAAATAACGTTAGCTGACAAACGCTACAGACATACAAAACATGTCATAAGCTATATTGATAGCAATATCCAACATGTATGAGTCAAAATGATAGATGCCAAAAATCATTAGGATATTAAGATCATGTTCCATGAAGATATTTTAAGACCGTATATCAACCCATACATAAATGGGAAGCTTAATAATTCAGGTTCAGATGTATAAATCTCAATTTAATAATAAATGACTGGTTTTGTGCTCCAGGGTTACATATGACATCAGAGACTGACATCTCGCTGTCTGCAGACAAAGTTAGCGCCCTAGCTAGGGTTAATCTGAGGCGGACACACGACACGTTCGCTCCTCACACACACAGGCCCGGTGTTATCGGTGATACTGACCGTGCTGTGTTTGTCCGTTAATCGCGCTCATCTTCTTCGTCCAGGGGTTCACCTTGGGCGGCGGAGCCTCGGTAAACTCCTTCTTCGAGGCGTCGTCTTCCGCCGAATCGGGACTCTCCTTAACCTGGCTGTTGCTCTCGTCTTTCGCGCGTTTGAGGCTTTGCTCCTTCACCGGGAATCCTCCGTCTTTATCGGCCTGGCATCGATCCTGCTCCTCCTGCTGGAGCAGCGGGTTCCTCGGTAGGAGAGTCTCCACCTCAGTGGCCATTTCTCCGCTAACAAACGCCTCAAATCCGCCGCAATGTGCTGCCAAAAGATCGCCGCTCGACGCGCTCCACTCCACCCCTAGACCAACCGGCTTCAGTCTAAGACGCAGAGTGGTTGATTACAATTAAAACATGTAAAAGAACGCCGGGAAGCTTCAAAAACTCGGGCTAGGTTTCGTTACTTACGGCAACGTGAAAGAACCACGCGTTGAACGTGAGCGCGCACGCGGGGCGTGGCGACTGCTGAGCGTGACGGCGCGTGTTCGCGCACGCAGCGCCGTGCTTCGGTTTGTGTTGAACATCTAATAGGTTTTATTTTCTAAATGTCATTCGTTGAATGAGGAATTTGTAGAGTTTTTCTTTTAGAGGAAAACTGGGAAAAAATGTAATCACGCAATATCTGTGCTTTTACTTAAAGGGGTCATGACATTATTTTGTATTATTATTGTTTTAAAATGTTCCTTGAGGTTTGCTTATAATGTTAATAAGGTTTGTTTGCACAAATATGTGTAAAAATTATCATTTTCAACCCTCTCTCTGAAACGATCTGTTTTTAAGGGGCGTGTCCTTTAAGGCTGGTCAGTAGTCAGCTGCTGTTCTGATTGGCTGACGTCACTGCATATGAAACAGTATCAACGCATCTCATTATTACATGTTATTCTCTGTGCCTCGATTACAAAACAAAATCCCAAAATCCGTTTTTGGAGCTCGATTAAATAAATGCTTTGTTTATAATGAGGAGTTTCAGTTAAGCTATTAAACTTGCAGCGTGTTTCAATGATGCAAATACTCAAAAGATCAAGGCAAGATTGATTTATCATGTCATGACCCTTTAGGTAGTACTTTTTGAATGAATTAGTGAAAGAGGATGTTTGTGTGTACCTGGTATTCTGAGGACCAAATGTCACCACAAGTATAGCAGTACATTTTGACCTTGTGTGGAGATTTAATGGTCCCTATGAGGAAACAAGCTTATAAATCACACAGATTTTGAGAATGTAGCCTGTAGTTTTCTGTGAGGGGTAGGTTTAGGTGTAGGGTTTGGGTAAAGGGGATAGAAAATACGAGAAACAATTGCACCTATAGAAGAACCCATTAAACATGGGGAGTGTGTGTGTGTGTGTGTGTGTGTGTGTGTGTGTGTGTGTGTGTGTGTGTGTGTGTGTGTGTGTGTGTGTGTGTGTGTGTGTGTGTGTGTGTGTGTGTGTGTGTGTGTGTGTGTGTGTGTGTGTGTGTGTGTGTGTGTGTGTGTGTGTGTGTGTGTGTGTGTGTGTGTGTGTGTGTGTGTGTGTGTGAGAGAGTGTGAGCGTGAGAGTGTGGCATGTGTGTGTGTGTGTTTTAGAGAGAGCAGCGCATTAATACAGAACTGACTGGAGCTACATGTGGATTCAGTGGTTTGAACACGCGCATCAGAATGCAGTATTCACACAGACCATGGTATAAGTACAGTAAATACATGGTATGACAGAAATCAATTGTAGTGCATGTTAGCTTGCTTATTTAGCTCAAGAGCCACACAAACAAAACCGTGCTTCTAAACGCCGGTCCAGAGCTGTAGCTCAACCACAAAGTCTTTGTGAATGTTTATTAGAACTGTGCTTTCAGGAAAAAACTTTAACTGAACCTCAAACTTGCTGAACAGATTTGCACCAAAGAACAAATACACATTGATTTGAAACGCACTATTAGTGATTTAGTGAATGGAATAGATCTTCTCAATCCTCTTTAATCATTAGCTGGAAGACATGATTTATGGATTGAAGTTTGCCGTGCATGGAGACGGCATGTTTATGAACGAGTCTCTGATGATGTAGAGGGGCTTGTGATGGTGCAGCTCGGACACGCGTGCCGTGAGCTCTATTGTTCAAGCTCTTCAGCAGTGAATCGGCTCCTGGCTCCAGCGTAAAAACTCAAGTCAGCAGCTGGTCAGCAAATCACAGCCCGGCGCTTTACCCCTGGATTTGCTCGATAAGCAGTGCATGCTGGGAAGGGCGGCGCAGGCCTAGGGCAATCCATTCAGCTCACAAACACCAGCATTTCTCACTCGTCATACGTTTTATTGCTGCTTATGTATTTAGTTGTCAAACTCCCTGACATGTTATTTCTTAGCTCCTGTTATTCTTCGTTATTATTAGTATTCTCCTCCGTTTTCCTGAATAGGAGTCAATGGCAGCCCTATGAATGGAACAGAGGAACATAATGAAAATTGGCACATTTATTGGGACGGTTCTCAACAGAACGCTGACCAGCTTTGGGGTCTCTAGGACCAACTCTATAGCGCCACCACCTGTTCAAACATTCACTTTTCAAATGGTTATCATAACCTTTGAACCCTTCGTTCTAGAAAAATGAAATGTAGTTAATCTGATTACTCTTCATCCTGATTAATTGAAATTAAACTAGCACCATGATCTGAGGGCAGATGCGAAAGTTGGGAACAGCGTGATGAGATACCAGAAATTGACATTTGCCCATAACTTATGGAATCGCTTGTGAATTATCAATTAAAAGAGTTTCTATCTTCTAAAAATGGCCAGTACGGTTTTAGGAAAAAACACAGTACATCCACAGCAATTATAAAATATTAATGGCTTCATTGGATAATAAAAAACACAGTGTTGATCTTTTATCGATTTATGTAAAGCTTTTGATTTCGTAGATTATGAAAATTTGAAGCAGAGGCTACTTAGTGTAGGTTCATCAGTACATACCATTGGATGGTTTGTTAATTACTTATCGGATAGATCTCAATGTATAAATACAGGGCTCTCAAATTATAGCAAAGGTTTGGAGTGAGATTAGGGGAGGGGCCACGCAAAGGGGAGGGGTCACTCAAAGGGGAGGAGCAACTCAATGCAGCACCCCAGATTTAGCCAAAAGTTCAATTTTTCCTATTGTTCATAATAGACCAGCACAAATAGAAATTATAACATCTGGTAAATCTGATGAAAGACACATTCATTCTAATAAAATAAAATATTTATGTATTTAAAAATACAAGTGTATCAAAAATAAAAATAAATTTGCCATAAACGAGCCAACTGAATAGCAGTACTCAATG
Organism: Ptychobarbus kaznakovi; assembly: GCA_027422405.1. Taxonomy (NCBI): domain Eukaryota; kingdom Metazoa; phylum Chordata; class Actinopteri; order Cypriniformes; family Cyprinidae; genus Ptychobarbus; species Ptychobarbus kaznakovi. The sequence continues at coordinate 16,177,732 of CM049812.1, read as the reverse complement.
TACATACTGTACACACACACACTCTCTCTCTCTCTCTCTCTCACTCAGTCACACACACACACACACACACACACACACACACACACACACACACACACACACACACACACACACACACACACACACACACACACACACACACACACACACACACACACACACACACACACACACACACACACACACACACACACACACACACACACACACACACACTCTCACACACTCACTCACACTCTCTCTCACACACACACACACACACACACACACACACAACACACACACACACACACACTCTCTCTCTCTCTCTCACACACACATGCTCAGGACAAGTTCTGTAATCCTACTCTATATGTGTACAGTATGTACATTGAGCACTGCTGTTCTGCATGTTTGGGGCCAAATTTCTTTGTATGTTTGATACTTTTTTTAAACATATAAAACAATTTATTTTATTTGTCTTTCAGGAAGCCAAACCTAAGTTAAAGCTTCTGGTTGAAAAGCAGTTGGAGAGTGTTTTTTTTGTTTTGTGACTGCATCAATAATACTTTAGCACGAATCAGCTCTCACTATCTTTTCACAGGCAAGTTAAATCATAAACTCGAGGGAAAAAAACAACCTTGAAGGAATTATCTACATCATTCATCAGATCTTTCTTTTCCAACTTATCCATGTGCGCATGTTGCTTAATAACGAACGCGCGTGCGGCAGAATCACGCAATTAAACGGAAACAATAACATCCTTATTTCTGATTGGCTGATAGATGGCATTTAACTCTGTATAACTCTAGATAGCGGAGCAAGTTTTTCCGTCTCAGCGTGAGAGCGTGTGAACTGGTTGAAATGCGTGTGTCTCACGGTGAATGCGTGCTTTTGATTTCGTAGGTTATGACATTTTGAAGCAGAGGCTACTTAGTGTAGGTTTATCAATAAATACCATTGGATGGTTTGTTAATTACTTATCATATAGATCTCATTGTATAAATATAGAGGAACTCACTTCTAGTACTCGTAATGTAACGATCGGCGTACCCCAGGGATCGGTCCTTGGGCCATTATTATTCATTTCATATATATTAATAATATTGGTAATAACCTTGCACATTCAGGTTTTCACTTATACGCTGACGATATGGTGATTTACTCTTCTTCACCGACACTGGATCTGGCTTTGAGTCATCTTCAATCTGACTTTGATGCAGTTTAGCGTACACTGAGCGATTTAAAACTTAATGCGGAGAAATCTAAACTTATGATGTTTACAATAAGAAAGTCTCAAACTTATGCTCAATTACTACTCTTCAGGGTTTGGAGATTGAAGTAGTATCTACCTGGGATCTTTAATTGATTATTCTCTTTTTTTGGGCCACATATTCAGTACATTGTGAGAAAACGTCTGTGTGGAGACGTGCTGAAATCGCGTTTTCTCGTACTGTATGGCGTCTCTTGTCAGTGTCGGCGTTTGCTTGGACATTTATTGTGATTAACAGGAAAGTGTGTTCAGCTGAATTGGATAGTATTTTGTTAGATGGGTATAAAAATCTTAGTTTACCGTGTGAAGACCTCCTCGTGAGAAGACCGAAGAGTGTAAAGACCATCGACTCCGCCGGACAGGACACTGGATATAAGTATCGCTTTCTATTTCTCTTCTTTCTTACTTGTTTCACTTCTGTTTTAGTTTTTATTACCAATTCTTACTATGTGTAAGTTGTTGTTTGTTAGCATGTGTTTTTGACAGTGTTCTTTTTTAGGATTACTGATAAACTACTGCCGTTTGATTTATTATCTATTTTAATTTTAGATCAATTATGTCTGTCTTTATAGGTATTTTCTTTAGTTTTAGTTTGAATAAATTGGAGTTATTTCAGTAACTTTACTTCAACATACTACATGGAAATGAAATAATATATATATATATATATATATATATATATATAGTGTCATGTTAGCATCATTTTTATACTCATACCTTTTGTTGTCTTAATATTTTTTATTGTTTTTATCTTTATTTTTTGTTTTCATTTAAATGTTTAGTTTTGAAATGTTGTTGTATGCATTTGTCATTTCATTTAATTCCTCCATTTTCTTAAATGTGTATATATAGTATTTATAGAGTTTTAACTTATAGTTTTAGTTACTTTTTCTTATTTGTAAGTCGCTTTGGATAAAAGCTTCTGCTAAATGACGTGGGCGGTTTTTTTAGAGTCAAGTATCGTCTTTCTCTTGCAGCACGGAAGAGATTGGTCACAGCTACATTGTTGTCAGTGTTGGATTACTGTGATATCTTATATATATGCAGGCACCTAAGCATTGTTTACAGGCGTTGGATTCAGTTTATCTCGAGCTTTAAGGTCCATCACAAATTTTAAAGCCCTTACTCATCATTGTTTATTGTACTCTCGGGTTGGATGGCCGGCATAGTCATCCCGTAGACTTAAGCATTGGTACTTATTTATACATAAAGTCATTTTAGGTTTACTTCCTTCGTATTTACAGCAGAATATCTTTCTAAAAGGTGTAAAGTATTATGGGCTTCGCTCACAGGACTATCATCTCTTAAGCATCCTTAAAGTTGGTACTAATATAGGCATTCAGTTATGCTCCATTTGATTGGAATCAATGACAAGATAAGTTGTGCTTAAAATAGTTGGTATCACTAAATTATTTTAGATGTATTCTAGTTGTAGTCACCTGATTGTAAATGTTTTTGGTGAATTGTGTATGTAAACTAATTGTATTTGGTTTTATGTGTAACTAAATGTGCTGCCTATTGGCCAGGACCCTCTTGTAAATGAGATTTTATATCTCAAGAGTTTTTAATTCCTGGTTAAATAAAGGTTTAATAATAATAATAAACTTTTGAACAGTTTGTCAGAAAGTCATAATCGTGGTGTCTGTGGATTCCTTGGGTCGAATTGTTCTGGTGGTGTCTAATATTTAAAAATTTGTCAGAAATTGCAATATCTTTTGAACAATTTGACAAATTGGCACAAAAATTGGTATGGATCATTGAAATCATCTCTTGGAGGTACCTGAGAAGTTTGAACACAGCGCCACCTAGTGTTCCAGAGAATCTTAGCAAAGAAGCTCATAACTCAAAGCCGTTGGGTTACCATTGATTCCCATAATACAATGGATGTCAATGAGAACCAAAACGGTTTGTTTACCAGCATTCTTCAAAATCTCTCTCACACACTCTCACTTTATTACATACTTATTTTCATTACCCTCGTTCTATTCATAGTTTCACATGATATCACACCCTTACAGGAATCCCCACCTGGAGGGCAAAGCAAGGCTTTCCTCCACTGAGAGGTTTTTACGAGGTTTGCAGTAAGTAGTAATATAGCAAGACACTGATAATAAAGACTAAATTCAGTATACACTTTATTGATGATGCATACTTAGTATAGGCAAGTGGATGAAGCCAGAATATAAACCCAATGTGCCGGGCTCATCCGCTTGCCTATATAACGTGTGCATCATCAATACCTCATTTGTACTGAATTAGATATTTTCATAGCCTCCTGAGAACCCCCCCCCCCCCCCAAAAAAAAGAGTTTATGAATTTAGTATTTTTTTCATGTCATTACATTGTTTAGAGCATTAAAAAAATAGAAAAATGGACACTAGGACTCAAGTTTTCTAAAAAATTAAATGCACGAAAAGACATCAAAAAATACAAAACAATGGGATTTTTAAAAATCACCAATCAATTTTTAGGTTTCAGGATTTTTTTTTACTAAACTTTGTTTAAGGGTGTTTCTCAACTATGTTATAAAATATAAAAAAATAGTAGGGCCTGTCGTCTACATCCAGGTCTTCGAAACCAGTCATGTGACTGAAAACTAACGGAACATTCCTTATTATCTAACTTATTCATAATTTCATAATCAGAGCAAAGACTGTGTGAGGAGCGAAGTTGATGTTTTCAGTCTTATATGTCTGGAAAACGCTTTCATAACCAGAGGTGCATCATATAATGTTATGATAAACAAAAAGTGCAATTTTGTGCCATTGCACATAACAACAGCATCGATCTATCTTACTGTAATGCTACACAAATATTCGTGGTCGTTTCAAGTCAAAACCTTTAACTTGGCCTTACACATACCAATAAAAATATTATTTATTATTCCAACCAAGTAATAAGTCCACAAATTTGTGAACATAAATAAATGTGTGAGGGGAAATAAAATACATAAATAAATGCTAATAGATATAAATATTAATATTTTTCTGTAATCCTGCGTTTATTTACTTCACTGTTTCGTCCTCCATGCAACAGCAATCATGTATATTTCAAAATAAGATTCCCGGTGTATTGTTTACAATTAAAAGTCCCGTATTGAGTATAATGTCCTGGTTAATATTGGTACTTTGGTTAGATAATAAACATTATCTAACATTTAATTCAATTTAAACTCTTTTAGATTCTGTCTGGGCTGCCATATCACATGAAGAAATATCACATAATTCTGAAAAATATAAGCAGAAATATATAACCATCTCGATCTAGTAAGTTTTGTATTCTGTTAAATTGTTTGCTTGTATATTGTATCCCTATATTAGGGGTAAATACATTATAATAATTAAGTTTTTTACTGCGCTCCTTGAGGTAAAATCAAGCGTTTTTAAGTTTTGTAGAGACTACGCTGCTCGTTCCGGTCTAGCAGGAAGCGGAAGTGATATTACTTCGCCTACAACAAAGATGGCGTCTCCCGTAGAACACGAGGATTCGTGTCAACAAGTTAGTTTTTGTGTGTGTTATACAATATCGAGCGTTTTTTTAATGTACATTTACAGTTAACCTGATAATTAAGCTGTAAGAGGATGGCAGTGATGTAGGTTAAAGGCTGTCAGTGATGTTTCGCTGTTTGTACAGGAGGAGGATGACGATGAAGAAGAACAACAACCCAAAGCACCCAAGATCCGAGACACACCAGAAGACATCAAACTAGAGGCCATCGTCAACACCATCGATTTTCATCCCAACCAAGACATCTTAGCTGCTGGAGACATCGATGGAGACATTTACCTGTGAGTCTGTGCAGATATGGAGCACGTGACACTAACAAGCGGAACACATTTACATATTCGTGATCCGTGATCATTTACAAACATATTGATCTGAGATAATCTAAACATATTAGACAGATATTACTCACACTTTAAGCCCTCTTACAGTGTAATACTCATGTTTCTGCAAGTCTCTTCTGCTCATCAAGGCTCTGTTTATTAGTTACAAAATACAGTAAAATATCTAAATATTATTAGAATGTAAAACAGATGTTTTCTGTGTGAATATGTGTTAAACTGTAATTCATTTCTGTGATCAAATCTGTATTTTCAGCATCATTACTCCAGTGTCACATGATCTTCAGAAATCATAATAATATGAAACACTTATGATTATTATCAATGTTAAACACCGTTCATATTTTTGTGGAAACGTTTTACATTTAATATTTTCAGGATTCATGTTAAATATAAAGCATTTATCTTAAATAGAAATGTCTTAAATTATGCTTTTGATCACTTTAATGCAGCCTTGATGAATTAGAGTTATTTAAAATAAAAAAATCATACTTAGCCCTAACATTTGAATGATAAACATTGATGATAATCAGAAATGTTTTATATTATTATGATTTCTGACGATCACGTGACTCTGAAGACTGCAGTAATGATGCTGAAAATACAGAAATAAATCACAGTTTAACACCTAGAAAACATCTGATTTACATTCTAATGATATGTCACAATTTTACAGTATTTTTGATCAAATAAATGCAGTCTTGATGAGCTTCAGAAGCAGCAAACTTGTGCCCAGTAGTGTATGAAGCTCCGCTCGGCGAGTGCTGTCGGTGTAATAGATATAACGTGTTGATCTCCAGATTCTCGTACTCCTGCGCTGAAGGAGAAAACAAAGAGCTGTGGTCATCAGGACATCATCTGAAGTCCTGCAGGAAAGTGCTGTTCTCCAGCGACGGACAGAGTCAGTGTTTGCGTCTCGTTTCATGACTTCATCATCACTGGGTTCTTCTCTTGTGACTCTCTCTCTCGTCTGTGTTCCTCAGAGCTCTTCAGCGTGTCTAAAGACAAGGCGGTTCACATCATGGACGTGGAGGCTGGAAAACTGCTGACGCGCATCCCCAAAGCTCACAAGTACCTGACGCTCCTGTACATGTCTTAAAGCGGTCATATGACGTATAACACATACTGTGCATTATTGTTGCTCCTCTTTGAGTTTTACAAAGCTCATCGTTCTAAGAAGCGAGGCGTGCTGTGAGGACATAATTACTGATTATAATGACTAAGGGCCTGTTCACACGTGGCGTCTTTTTTGACTTGAAAAGCTTGACGAGCGCTTTTTTAGTAAAATAAAAAGCTGGCAGCGTTTGGGTTACAAATTGCAGCCGAGGGCGTCTTTTGTTGCAATGGTAGCCTAGCGCGGTGTGCTGCAGAAATGTTTGATTTTGAAGTTAACGAGGAGGGTGTGTGTCTATTCACAACAACATTATACGGGGATGGAAACTGTATGGTGCTTCCAACGATTTAGTCCAGGAGCTCCGATTGGATGATGCACGGTTTCATACAACTCCTTATGCTCCGAAACTACCGGCTATCTTTTCCTTGTTGTTATGGAAATGACTCGCTTGAAAAGACGCTCTGCAGAAAAAGATGCCGGCGGTGGTGTTTTAAAAAGCACTCGAAAACACCGTCGAACACACGGTTTGCTCCGTAGGATTATAATCTTAAACAGACGCCGGTGAGGTGTCGAATTCTGCACCCTGCCAGATTATGCACCTCCTAGTGTTGGTAGGTTTAGGAGTTGGTGTGGGGGAGAGGTTAGGATTAGGGTTGGGGTGAGGGGTTGGGGTTAAGGGTTTAGGGGTGGGGTTAAGGGTTAGGGGAGGGGTTGGGTTGGGGAGGGGTTGGGTTAGGGAGGGTTAGGGGAGGGGTTAAGGGTTAGGGGTGGGGTTGGGATCAGGCAATCAGGCAGCGACTTCAACGAAGGGGTGCATAATTGGGCAGGGGTGCAGAATTCGGCACAACCGCGGCAGCTTCAAAAAAGACGCCAAGTGTGAACATAGCCTTCTCCTGTGTTTTTAAACAAGACCATGTCTGCATTTGTGACCGGAGAAACACAAACAACAAGCACTACTCTACATGGCTCAAAACTCACGTTGGGATCGTCAGAAGCAAATACTGTAAATATGATGTGAGTCAGAAGCACCAGACTTGTTGGAATCGCTCCACTTTATAGAAACAGTCTTTGATCAGCATTGTAAGCTACTCTTCCAGGTTCAGGATACAGTTTTGTGTATATTGCGCTGCACACACTCCAATATTTGGGTTGAAGTGTTCTGGAACACTTTGTAAACGCTGCTCTTTTGGATCCCAAACAAAGTAGTTTCTCGTTCACAACGACACACAGCGTCTCCACGACAACAATACAATAGCTCCGCCTTCTTTCACTGCGTATACGTTTGGGCGGAGTTATGCAAATCTTCCCACTCCGTGAGTCTTAACGTTGATAACGGACATCTCTTTAGTCTTTGCAGCTTCAGGGATCTTATCTATGCAGCTTGTAACATCGCATCATATGAACTCTTTAAACACCGCTCTGGAAGAGTTATGTTCAGTGATGTTTCTGATCTTCTCGAGGGCTCCCATCAACGCACTGCTGCTGGTGGATGAGAATATATTTGCGACGGGCGATGATGAGGGGATGCTGAAGCTCTGGGACTTGAGGAGAGGAACCTCATTCATGGATATGAAGCATCATGAGGATTATATCAGTGAAATCGCCATCGATCAGGCCAAACGAACCCTGCTCACGTCCAGGTGCGGTCTCCAGTCTACAAAATAACTCCTAGTTATCGCTTTACTTACCCAGCTGATTGATTACATCAGTGGTTTTCAATCCTGGTCCTCGGGACCCACCGCTCTGCACATTTTGTATGTCTCCGTTATCTGACACACACAGTTCATGGATCTCTCTCCTAACGAGCTGATGATTTTGTTAAATAAGGCAGACATGCAAAGCAGTGGGTCCTGAGGACCAGGATTGAAAACCACTGGATTACATTGATGACTGCAAACTTACAACTTTATAAAAAACATTAAAGTAGGTATTTAAAAATGTGTGGTTAAATCACTACCTGTATAAAATAAAACATAAGCCGCGTAGGCTGTACGTCGCATTCTATTATTACATTTAGAAATAATGTTGGCTAAAATACCATAGACTGTAAAAAAAATGGACGTGACATCACTCATCAGTTTCTGAAGCTCAAAGTGGGCGGAGCCGGCCGTCGCCATCTTGGCTGCGTGTCACTCCCGGATAATCGAAAGTGGGCAAAAAGGCGGGATGTGGGTGGAGCTGGTTGCTGAAACCACGCCCACCAAGCGCGACGGCAGCGGCAATCCACCTGTCACTCAAGTGGCCACGCCCTTAATTATGCAGAACTTAAGACTTAATATAATTTAAACGGATGAGTTATAAAAATATTCACCTCCCTCACAGTTGTAATGAAGGGCAAAATTAGCGATATTGACCAAAACCACTTTTTGTACCAGGCTGTAAACATACGTGTTTTTGCTGTAAAGTTGTGTATTTTAACATGGGGGGGGGGGGGTCTATGGGACTGTCTCCCTTTTGGAGCCCGCCTCTAGCGGCCAGTCGATGAATTACAGTTTTAGTCACGTCCGTGTTGGTTTCAATTCTCATTCGGCACGAATCCAAATGTTTTCATATTCACGTATCTGGATGCTAAAATATAATTTATTATGTAAACTACAGGCTTTGTGCTTCACGCCGAGCGGCACAGATTGTACTACGGTCTTTATGTGTCTTTAACAGTATTTTATTTTGATTTTCAAAAATGTGTTATTGTGTAACTTTGGATCGCGTCACGATGAACCAAAACTCAGCACTTCTTTTTTTTCTTTCGTTTTGTTAATCTGTTAATGATATAAGTGAAGTGTATTTCATGCATAAGCCTATATATTTATTTTTATGTATATTTACTTTTACATTTAGTCATTTAGCAGATGCTTTTATCCAAAGCGACTTACAAACGAGGACAATAGAAGCAATCAAAACCAACAACAGAGCAATGATACGCAAGTGCTACAACAAGTCCCGGTTATCTTAACACAGGTAAAAAAAAAAATATATATATAATATATAAAAATACAATAGATAGTATAGAAAAAGAACAAAGCTAGTGTTAGAGGCCTATTTTGCTTGTTTTAATTGTATGCATAAAAGGAAAACTAATAGATGGAATACAAAAAGATTAGAAAAGCTATTTGGTATTTTTTTTAAGAATAGCATTAGAATAGACACATATATATATATATATATATATATATATATATATACATACAGTGGGTACGGAAAGTATTCAGACCCCCTTAATTTTTCACTCTTTGTTATATTGCAGCCATTTGCTAAAATCATTTAAGTTCATTTTTTTCCTCATTAATGTACACACAGCACCCCATATTGACAGAAAAACACAGAATTGTTGACATTTTTGCAGATTTATTAAAAAAGAAAAACTGAAATATCACATGGTCCTAAGTATTCAGACCCTTTGCTCAGTATTTAGTAGAAGCACCCTTTTGATTTAATACAGCCATGAGTCTTTTTGGAAAGATGCAACAAGTTTTTCACACCTGGATTTGGAGATCCTCTGCCATTCCTCCTTGCAGATCCTCTCCAGTTCTGTCAGGTTGGATGGTAAATGTTGGTGGACAGCCATTTTAGGTCTCTCCAGAGATGCTCAATTGGGTTTAAGTCAGGGCTCTGGCTGGGCCATTCAAGAACAGTCACGGAGTTGTTGTGAAGCCACTCCTTCGTTATTTTAGCTGTGTGCTTAGGGTCATTGTCTTGCTGGAAGGTAAACCTTCGGCCCAGTCTGAGGTCCTGAGCACTCTGGAGAAGGTTTTCGTCCAGGATATCCCTGTACTTGGCCGCATTCATCTTTCTTCGATTGCAACCAGTCGTCCTGTCCCTGCAGCTGAAAAACACCCCCACAGCATGATGCTGCCACCACCATGCTTCACTGTTGGGACTGTATTGGACAGGTGATGAGCAGTGCCTGGTTTTCTCCACACACATACCGCTTAGAATTAAGGCCAAAAAGTTCTATCTTGGTCTCATCAGACCAGAGAATCTTATTGTCACCATCTTGGAGTCCTTCAGGTGTTTTTTAGCAAACTCCATGCGGGCTTTCATGTGTCTTGCACTGAGGAGAGGCTTCCGTTGGCCACTCTGCCATAAAGCCCCGACGGTGGAGGGCTGCAGTGATGGTTGACTTTCTACAACTTTCTCCCATCTCCCGAATGCATCTCTGGAGCTCAGCCACAGTGATCTTTGGGTTCTTCTTTACCTCTCTCACCAAGGCTCTTCTCCCCCGATAGCTCAGTTTGGCCGGACGGCCAGCTCTAGGAAGGGTTCTGGTCGTCCCAAACGTCTTCCATTTAAGGATTATGGAGGCCACTGTGCTCTTAGGAACCTTAAGTGCAGCAGAATTTTTTTTGTAACCTTGGCCAGATCTGTGCCTTGCCACAATTCTGTCTCTGAGCTCTTCAGGCAGTTCCTTTGACCTCATGATTCTCATTTGCTCTGACATGCACTGTGAGCTGTAAGGTCTTATATAGACAGGTGTGTGCTTTCCTAATCAAGTCCAATCAGTATAATCAAACACAGCTGGACTCAAATGAAGGTGTAGAACCATCTCAAGGATGATCCGAAGAAATGGACAGCACCTGAGTTAAATATATGAGTGTCACAGCAAAGGGTCTGAATACTTAGGACCATGTGATATTTCAGTTTTTCTTTTTTAATAAATCTGCAAAAATGTCAACAATTCTGTGTTTTTCTGTCAATATGGGGTGCTGTATGTACATTAATGAGGAAATGAACTTAAATAATTTTAGCAAATGGCTGCAATATAACAAAGAGTGGAAAATGTAAGGGGGTCTGAATACTTTCCGTACCCACTATATATACTTATGCATGCAGTTTCATCTGTTTTCTCCGTTAACAGAAGCGCTGCAGGTGTGTGTGATCTTGTTGATCCATGTTTTATTACACTCCTGCATTTTTTTCTGGTTTAAAGGAACACTCCACTATTTTTGGAAATATACTTATTTTACGACTCCCCAAGAGTTAAAGAGTTGAGTTTTACCGTTTCCATTCAGTCGATCTCCGGGTCTGGCGTTAGCACTTTTAGCGTAGCTTAGCATAGATAATTGAATCTGATTAGACTGTTAGCATCGTGTTCAAAAATGACCAAATTCAAGTAAAATTACAGCCAATCAAGACGGAGTATCCCGGACGAGCCCCCACTTTCAGAAATATATCATGACTCGTTACCTAGCTGGGGACTACTTTCAGCGCTGCGTGATATCATTGCGGCTCCTTGATTATTACGCCGGGATGAGAGTATAGTTCCTAGCCATATCGGTCTAGAAAATCACAACTTTTCATTTTCCGTCGGTCTTAGTACACGATGTAACTACAGAAGAGTCAAGCTTTAAATAGGAAATATATCGAAACTCTGGTCATTTTTGAGCGAGAATCAGATTCAATGATCTATGCTAAGCTATGCTAAAAGTGCTAGCGCCAGACCCGGAGATCAGCTGAATGGATTTGAAAACGGTTAAACTCACCTGTGGGAATTTGTTAAATGAGCCTATTTCCAAAAAAAGTGGAGTGTTTCTTTAACGTAAACCCACAACAAGCTGCATATTACCTGCTTTTCATTTAAATGTAAATCTAGGCCTAATGCTTGCAGGTTCGTGACGTATCCTCAAATAAACACATTTGCATAGGATGTCCTACTTAAATTCCTGATTGGTTGACTACAAAATCCAAAAATGAAATGGAACCACAACATAACGCTAATAAACGGTTAATAGCCATTTCAAATTTTCGTTTATGTTTGGAGCTATTCAATTTAATTGAGTTGGTTTCTGTTCCTTGGTGCAATCTGATGTTTGACCTGACGATGTCGTGGTATATTAATGACCTTTTGTTTTATTTGTAGTGGCGATGGCACTATGGGAGTGTTCAATATAAAAAGACGAAGATTTGAACTGCTTTCCGAGTTCCAGAATGGAGATCTTACGTCTGTTTGCATTATGAAAGTGAGTCTAAACAAGTAGTGCTAATTAACACAATGTGACTTCCAGACTTCACTCATCGATACGGGTCAATAACTAGAATAACAAAGAGCTGTGTACAGTAAAGTCATTGTGTCCCTGGAGCGCAAAACCAGTCATAAGAGTCAATTTTGTGAAATTGAGATTTATGCATCATCTGAAAGCTGAATAAATGATATTTCCATTGATGCATGGTTTGTTATGATAGGACAATATTTGAAAATCTGGAATCTGAGGGTGCAAAAAAATTGAAATATTGAGAAAATCACCTTTAAAGTTGTTCAAATTAAGTTCTCAGCAATGCATATTACTAATCAAAAATTAAGTTGATATATTTACGGTTGGAAATTTACATGGTGCATGATCTTAATATCCTAATGATTTTTGGCATAAAATATTTATTTTTTTAATTTTGACCCTTACAGTGTATTGTTGGCTATTGCTACAAATATACCTGTGCTTCTTAAGACTCCAGGGTCACATTTGTGCTACAAACCATTTGTTTATTCTAATAATATAATATGAATTACAGCGTTTTGCATCATAAAGGACTGTTGTTTTTGTACACTGGAAGCGAGTGACATCAGAAGATGATGGTACGAAGGAGGATGATGTAGTTTTAATCATGGAAAACCTCTTTTCCACACACAGAGAGGTCGTAAGGTCATCTGTGGATCCAGCGAGGGCAAATTATACATTTTTAACTGGAATGGTTTTGGTGCCACCAGCGACCGGTTTGCAGTCCAGGCCGAGTCTGTGGATTGCATCGTGCCGATTACTGACAGCATTCTGTGTGCCGCCTCCATCGACGGCGTCATCAGGTGAGACGCTTATGATTTTAATATACCTTAAAATATAATTCAGCATTGTTACTACAGTCTTCAGAGTCGCATGATCTTCAGAAATCATTATAATATGCTGCTCAAGAAACATTTCTGATTATTATCAATGTTGAACACAGATGTGCTGCACAATATTTTTGTGGAAACTGTGATTTTTAGGATTCTTTAATGAATAAAAATGTAAAGAACAGCATTTATTCAAAACAGAGATCTTGTGTAACAATATACACTAGCATTCAGAAGTTTGGGGTCAGTAAATTATACGGGGCCAAGCACCAAATGCACCTATAGCTGTATCTGTTGCCGTTTTTATTCTTCTTCTTCCTCAAGGAAGTCTATGGCAGCCCATAGAACTGCTTTTGGGAAAGTTATGAAATTTGGCACAGTGATAGAGGACAGTCTCATCATTAACCACAGCAAATTTGGTGTCTCTAGCTCAAACCCTCTAGCGCCACCACTTGTTCAAAGTTTCACTCATGTTTATGCTAATAACGATTGAAACATAGAAGGAAAAGTCTTGAACAACCATCACAAAACAGGTAACCACACACTGTATTAAGAGCCAAGGGTTCACAAACTTTTGAAGGGGTTATTTTAATAATTTCAGCTGTTTACTTTGTCTTGTGGACTACATGTAAACATATTTTATGTAAAATATCTTACTCAGGACAGTACTAAATAAAATAAAAAACATGCATTTTGTATGATCCCTCTTATTTTGTTAAAATTATTGACATTTACGCAGATTCTGCAAGGGGTTCACAAACTTTCACATGCCACTTTACATATAGTCCACAAGATAAAATAATTGAATTAAATAAAAATGACCCCGTTCAAAAGTTTACACACCCTTGATTCTTAATACTGTGTTGTTGTCTGAATGACACACAGCTGTGTTTATTAGTTTAGTGATAGTTGTTCATGAGTCCTGAACAGTTAAACTGTCTGCTGTTCTTCAGAAAAAATCATCCAGCTCACTCAAATACTTTGGTTTTCCAGCATTTTTGTGTATTTGAACCCTTTCCAACAATGACTGTATGATTTTGAGATCCATCTTTTCACACCGAGGACAACTAAGGGACTCATACGCAACTATTACAGAAGATTCAAACACTCACTGATGCTCCAGAAGGAGAAACCATGCATTAAGAGCTGGGGGTGAACTCTTTTGAACAGAATGTGTCCTAAATATAATATTTTTTTCATTTAGTACTGCTCTTTAGAAGCTACAGAATATACTTGCATGTTTCCCAGAAAGAAGAATAAGTTAAATTTACCGATCTTCAAATTTAAAAAAGTTTTCACCCCCTACTCTTTTTATGCATGGTTTCTCCTTCTGGAGCATCAGTGCACATAACCAGCTCAAACCGGCATCCATGCTTCCAAACCTACCTAACCAGTATATGCTGGTTTTATCAACAGGGTAATTAACATTTAGCAGATTCTGCAAGGGGGATGTAAACTTTTGACCTCAACTGTAGTTCACCCAGTTTTGGTTGCACAGCTCCTCCAGATCTTGTCTTCTGAAACGAATGACTCTGTCGTCTGTCCACAGAGCTGTGAGTGTCATGCCGAACCGTGTGCTGGGCAGCGTCGGTCAGCACCTCGGCGAGTCCATCGAGGAGATCGCCAAATCCAGAGACACGCGCTTTCTGGCCAGCTGCGCTCACGACCAGCTCGTCAAGTTCTGGGACATCTCCAGCTTATCGGACATGAGAGTCGACGATTACCGGCAGAAGAAGAACAGAGACAGACGCCTCAAAGCTCTGAGCAACAAAGCCTTCGATACAGGACAGGATTTCTTCGCTGGCCTTTTAGACTCAACTGAAGAAAACCCTAAAAAACAAGAAGAAAAGGAAGAAGAGGACGACGACAGCGACAGTGGAAGTGACTGAAAATAACAACTCTTGCAATAATTGTATATTTCATGTCTATTTTCTAAATCCGTATGTATTTGTATGATGTATAATTTTAGAATCCATGCAGTGCTGTAATTAATCTCGACACAAAAGCAGACATTTCTTGGGCAAAGAATGTAACAAAGTTCACATTAAACACAGTATTTGAAACTAAAGTTTGTGTTTTGTTTATTACTAATAAACCACTAACTCGTCGAGAAACTACAATACATTTTTATAGTGCTTATAATAAATTGCATCCAAAATAAGTTGTTTACATAATATATGTGCATGTACGGTGTGCATTTATGTATATATAAATACACACACATGTATATATTTAGGAGAAATGTTATATTTATATATTAAATACATTTTTATATAAATATATACATGTAAATTAGTGATGTCAAATGATGGCATATCGCATACAATTTTTTGTTTATTATGTAATTATAAAAATACAAACATGTATATATTTGAGAAATGTGTATATATGAAATATTTATATATAATATGAATGTATTAACATGTAAATATCTTCAAAATATATACTGTATGTGTGTAGTATTTATATATATATATATATAATTAATATACAGTACTTTAGATGCAATTAATCAATGTAAATATGTTCAAAACATGCTGTATGGGTGTCTTTATATTAGGGCTGCCACTAACAACTAATTTTACTTCGATTAATTTCCCGCAAAATTTTTTTTTTTACTTAAGAATGTTTTATTAAACTGTGTTATTAAACCAAATGAAATCCAAATTTCTATGAAATTCTATGTTAATGTGCAGTATTTCTGCTTTTTTTACATTTATTTATTTGTTTTTTATAATTATTATTATTTAAAAAAAAAAAAAAATAATTGGAGATGCTTTTGATTATAAAAATTAATGGAACCATTAAAATTGAATCCAGAAAATAATGGAAAACAGAATTTGGTAAAGATAAAACTGTAAAACTCAATTAATTAAACAGGATTTTTGATTAATACAATTTAATTTAACCATTAAAACAGAGTATAGAAAAATTAAAATGGAAAAAATAATAATTTGGAAATAAAACTGATTTCATGGGTCCCTGTAATTATAATTAATTTGTTGGTGTAATAAAAATAGATGTAAGTGACCTTTTAAAATGACTTAAAATACATACATAATAGCAATAATGCAATAATAATTATCTCTAATAAAGTATCAAAAGCAAGAAATCATATGAATTTATTGAACAAAACGTAAAATACATAATGCATAATAAAGAATAGAGCTAATGTAGATTAGGTATGACAACAAACACCTGCAGGGGGCGCCGACGGACTGGTGATTATATTTACACATTACTGCGCGATCTAATCAATGTTTAATATTGACCAAGCACCATTTAATTCAAATGTCCACTTAATCTTTAATATTTGGCCATTTCTTTAGGGCAAAAATGCTATAGCCGCTGTAATTAAATGAATATGTGGACATCAAAACGTGTAACTCAGAGCGAGTGTTTGAGCTTTTATTTTGAAATCGCGATGTATTCTCCTGTGCTTGCGTGGGTTTATTAATGATTTACCTTACAAATCTGATGAAATGGCACACGTTGCGTTCCCAGATGAATGTTATAATAAACACAAACTCACAACAACAACATGCAGAGATGGCGTTTGAGACGCTCCACATGTAAATAATAACAGTTTCTGTGAACGGAGCCGCTGTGACGCACCCACTTAACCTGCATCCGTGTACATAATAAAAGGGCATACTGTATTATAACTGCATCGCATGTAATTGTTTAATTAAATCATGGCGTTTGTAAATTCACAATTATGCTTACTTATGGGTTTAATATATCAAGAAGCCTTGGAAAACAGTCTAATAATGTGTTTTATGGATTCTCGTCCGTGAAATGCGTCACTTCCGGTATTTTGCCGGTTAGTCGATGCGAGCAAAATGAAGTCGACGATTTTTAAAAATCGATGAATCGCGACAGCTCTACTTTATATATACACAGTACACACACATATATGTAAACAAAGGCTTATTTTGGATGCGATTAATCGTTCAACAGCACTACTTTTTTGCAAATAAGTTGCAAAATTTCACTGTAGTTAAATTTCAACACACATGATGTTAGTAGCTTATTTATTTCAGCAAATTTTGAAAGCAAACCACATATTCAGAATATTTTGAGGCATATTTTAGCACACTGTAAAGCAAAAGTCCATGGATGTGATATTTGCGTTTATATTTGTAAAGGACAGAACTGTGTTCAGATGCTGCAGTTTGAGAATATTCTCAAATCAGAGAAATGCTGGGATTCATGGTTGTAATAGTTACAAAGAATCAATCTGAGATCTACTCTTTACACGGGCTGATGTAGGTCTAGATCTTCAGGGTTTGGTTGTATTGTAAGATCTCTGATGAAAGCTGTACTCCACATCCGCTGCGAGCGAACTCGAGTTACTCCAGACTGACTGGAGTCGATTGGAAGTCTTTGGCTTGTTCAGGAAAGGACAGAAAAACGGCCTCGTCAGGATCAATCACCAGAACGTCTCCGTTCTTGCTCTCATCTTTCACCAGAACAAGAAAAGCCTTGGCAACAACGTCAGCCCTGCAATGAAAACACAATTACAAACTTTCTCAGTTTTGAATTTAAAGGAACACTCCACTATTTTAGAAAATAGGCTCGATTTACGATTCCCCAAGAGTTAAAGAGTTGAGTTTAACCATTTTCGAATCCATTCAGCCGATCTCCGGGTCTGGCGTTAGCACACTTTTAGCATAGATCACTGAATCTGGTTAGACCGTTAGCATGGCGCTCAAAAATGACCAAAGAGTTTCCATATTTTTCCTATTTAAAGCTTTATTTAAAGTAGCCTGAAAGTAGTCCGTTGTTACGTTCCCGTTCCCCAGTCTAGGGTTGGGAGTGGGAGTAACAGGTTAAACCACATTTACGGAAGAAATGAATAAAACGAGGATGAATCATCCCAGTCCTCTGCCCCAGAGATCCAACAACCACTTAGTTTGACAAACTTAAACAACTTATTTAGAAAAGCAAGAATCATGGAAGCAATACACGTCTTCAGGAGAGGGCCTGGGCAAAAACCGCAGCTAACTAACAGGATTAGTACTTAGGGTGAATCCCAATTCTCTGTCTTACCCCTTCCCCTTGTTTTGCGTGTTCATGTGAGAGTAAGGGGTGTCCCAATTCTGGTTTTGATCGAGGGGTAGGGCTAAGGGGAAGGGGTAGATACCCCTTAAAACCAAGCATTTTCGCGAGCTTACTTGAAACTAAGGGGTACCCAGAACACACTGTGGCCAGATCATCCAGAGAGTATTTTCGGCTTAAATAATTGATTTAAAATTACGACAGTCTTGTGTTGTGCTCTACACAGTCCTGTACATATATATTTGCAACCATGTTCTTAATTGAAACGTTTTTAAAAATCGCTATTTTTCCACGTTAATGTCACATTGCTGATTTGCACAACAGTCCCGCATTTCTCTGACTAGAGAAAACATCACTAAAACCCACGCAATCGACACACACACACTTACAGATGTTAACACTTGTCTCCTCTGGTGACGTAGCAGCCAGCTTGCGGCGATGTATGATGACGTAACAGTAACCAAGTGGTGTCTCATTTCACAGGGGTATGTTTTCACCCCTAGCGCTTACCACTCGGTTTCGAGGGACACGGACTAGGGGTAAGACGAAGGGGTAGGGGAAAGGGAAGGGGTAAGACAGAGATATGGGATTCACCCTAAATACCCTATCCAGGTAAAAGAAAATAAATCAACAACAAAAGCTTTCCTCAAGAGTCCCTAGGCAAAATACCCACCTCTACTAATTTCCCAAACAATTCCTCTTTGAGTACTTGTTTAGTAACGCCTTTCTTCACCACAATCTCAAAATAAAATCTGCAATTAATAACACATCCTTTTTCTTACACCTATTAAAGGCTTCAATAGTAGGAGAAAGAGTAAAGGCGGTAAACTCCATTATTTGGACGCCCTCTACACTATCCTCCCCTCCTAGAGTCGAAAACAGTCAAAATGAGAAAAAGAGTACTTACTAGTGATGCGCAGATAAGCTAAAACGTCACCCGAATCCACAGCTTCAAATTAATTATCCACCCGCACCTATATTATAGTCTGATTTAGATAACCGCACCCGATCGTCACATTCAGGGTTCATGAAAAACCTCTAGAATTATGTTTAATTATGTCCTGAATTTCAGTGCGGTATTGCGCATATATCGCATTACTCATTCCCGCAGCTTTCAACTTTAAAATGAGGGAAATTACAGCAAAACATGTATTCAATATAGCGTATATAAATTAGACGAGTAAACCCATCAGATCAAATTAGTCATTATAAACCAGCGTGAGTGATTCAGTCTCTTCACATCGGCGCATCTAGAGCCGAACGCTGCGATACACGACTTTAGCTCGCGTTTCGGTGCAGGTGACAGAATTGTCCATTTCCTAATTGTTGCATCATCACACAAATGTATTATTTTCATGTCTTTTTAAGCCATTCGGTACTCGTGCTCTCCAGAGGCGCTCACAGTCACATCCAAGGCGCGAGTACCAAAGCAGCCAAATACACACGAAATGACATCAAAATGGTCGAGTGTCCTCGTAAGCACTGTCAGTTTTGTCTTAAGTTAATGTAAACAGTTACGAAAGAAAAGCGCATGTGTATCAGTATCGGATCCGTGAAGTAGATCTTGTGACAGAAGCCTAATAAAGCTGTGCTGTCTGTCATTGATGTTAATCAAAAGACTGCTCTTGACTAAATTATTTCTAAATTACTTCTATCTATGTAGCCCATTTAGAAAATGTAGTTAATATTTGCATCATTAATGATCTATCTTATCCGCGCATCACTAGCACTTACCAACATCCAATCAAGAGTATCCCGGACGAGCCCCCACTTTCAGAAGTATTTCATAACTAGTTACCTAGCTGGGGACTACTTTCAGGCGCTGCGTGATATCATTGCGGCTCCTTGATTATTACACCGAGATGAGAGTAAAGTTCCTAGTCATATCGGTGTAGAAAATCACTACTTTTCATTTTCTGTCAGTCTTAGTACACGATGTAACTACAGAAGAGTTAAGCTTTAAATAGGAAAAATATGGAAACTCTTTGGTCATTTTTGAGCGAGATGCTAACGGTCTGATCAGATTCAATGATCTATGCTAAGCTACAATAAAAGTGCTACTGCCAGACCCAGAGATCGGCTGAATGGATTCGATAACTGTACAACTCAACTCTTTAACTCTTGGGGAGTCATAAAATGAGCCTATTTTATAAACTAGTGGAGTGTTTCTTTAAATTCAAACACTTGCTTTATCTGTTGCGTAAGGAGAGTTAACTCACTCCAGACAGCCGTGTTTCTGCATCATCGTCTCCGCGAAGCCCTTCAGTGCAAAGAAGCTCCCGATATGCTCTTCTGAACTCAAGTTGGACAGAAGATTGGTCTTCACAAACCACGGACAGAGAATGTTGATCCTCACCCCGTAGTTAGCCATCTTTGAAACGGCCTGTTGATGAGCAGTTAAAGAAACGATCAAAGACGTTCTCTCTCACAAAAACAGCTTGATGTGTAAAGTACGTACTGCCAAGGCACGACTAAATCCCACCACGCCGTGTTTGGTCGCGGTGTAGATGGGTGCGATCGGCAAAGGCCCCAAACCTGCGAAGATTCGGTCAAAACAGTTAACTGGATAAATTACAATTATGCATCTGTAGCGCGGTTCGTTGATACGGGAAGGAAGGAGGCGGGAACCGGCGAACATTCAAAACATTTAATAATAAAATAAACAAACATAACAGAAAAGCGGCAGCCCCTCACGGACGACTGCCGCGCACACAAAACACAAACTAAAATCCCAGGCCTGGTCCTCTCTCTCCTTCTACTGTCGTCACTCCTCCTTTTATCCTTCCGTAGCTCCTCCGTGGGATTCGAGACCGGTGAGTGGCGCAGGTGTCATTCATTACCAATCACTCCACCGGCCTCGCTCCGTTCCCACGGCTCTCGGCCCCGCCCCACTCGTCACATACCCCCACCGCCCCTCGCAGGCCGGGGGGTACCCACGAGACTGCGCTCTACTCCCCCCCTCCCCCCTCTCCCGGGGGGAGCCCGTTAGGGCGGCCGCGGCGATCTGGGGGTACGGACAGACGAGGCGAGAGAAAAGGAGACGGAAGGATGAGGAGTGGAGTGACAGAGAAGAGAGAGAGGGGAGAGAGAAAAAAAAAAAACATCTCGGTCCGGTTCCCGGACACACTGCCGCTCGGTCCTCAACCAGCTGAGCGGCTCACTCGCGGTGCCATGCGATGGTACTGGACCTCTTTGGTGGACGGCCCGATGCTCATCCGCCTCCTGGCGGACGGCGGTGGCTCCTCCGGTTGAGGG
This sequence comes from Ptychobarbus kaznakovi, assembly GCA_027422405.1. Classification (NCBI taxonomy): domain Eukaryota; kingdom Metazoa; phylum Chordata; class Actinopteri; order Cypriniformes; family Cyprinidae; genus Ptychobarbus; species Ptychobarbus kaznakovi. Next base: position 16,156,385 of record CM049812.1, on the reverse strand, counting down.
CAGCCGGCAGCGAGCCCCCCGTTCCCTGCTCCTCCCCATGCATGGCGGATGGCAGCAGGCTTCGGCCTCCAGGCGAACGGGGCGACTCCTCCGCTCCCTCTCCGACGGCAGCCACCCCTCCTCGACCCAGGAGCACGGCAGCGAGTCTTCCGTCCCACCTGTTCTTCTTTTGCTCCAGCACCACCGCCTCGGGCAGCCACTGGCGGACTCCGCTTCTTCCTGCTGCCCGAACTCCTCAGCACCGCGATTCCCCTCAGCAGCGAGGGCTCTTTGACAGCGTGTCCCTCCTTCCTCCCGGGCTTCGGCACCAGTGTAACGCGGTTCGTTGATACGGGAAGGAAGGAGGCGGGAACCGGCGAACATTCAAAACATTTAATAATAAAATAAACAAACATAACAGAAAAGCGGCAGCCCCTCACGGACGACTGCCGCGCACAAAAAACACAAACTAAAATCCCAGGCCTGGTCCTCTCTCTCCTTCCACTGTCGTCACTCCTCCTTTTATCCTTCCGTAGCTCCTCCGTGGGATTCGAGACCGGTGAGTGGCGCAGGTGTCATTCATTACCAATCACTCCACCGGCCTCGCTCCGTTCCCACGGCTCTCGGCCCCGCCCCACTCGTCACAGCATCATTTACCAAAAATATTCTCAGTGTTTTTGGGGATCTGGAGCAATGCTGGGCCCCATTGACTTACATTGTAAGGACAAAAGCAATATAAATATTCTTTATAATATCCTCATTTGTGCCCAGCATATGATGAGTGAAGTTTCATTTTTAGATGTATTTCAGATCCATTAAACGTAGAAATTGTTTATAGGGTTCTCGGATGAGTTTTTTTTTTCTTAAAACAGTAAAGCAAATGTCCCAACAATTAATTTCTTGTTCACCTCAGATTTAAACTCCTTACTGTTTTGGTAAATTTGCATGCGTTTTGGCATGTGTGCATAATTAGGAAATCCAGAATTTGCTCAATAATGAGCTCTGAGTTGATTCTCAGTGAAATAGTCAAACTTAAAAAAAACTTCTAAACATTATTTCATCGTATGAGCCATCACATGCAAAATTATCTATTCAGTTATCAAAATCTGTTAAACATACATATATTCCATAAATATCTGACATCAGAACATTTCAGGAAACTTAAAAATAAAAAAGCCATTGGAATGAAATATGAATCACACTATGGCCAATCAACCCAGTGTGGAAGCATATACAGCGGGGCAAATAAGTATTTGAGACACTGACGATTTTTCAAGTTTTCCCACTTACAAAGAATGGAGATATCTGTAACCTCAACTGTGAGAGACAGAATCTAAAAAAAAAATCACATTGTATGATTTTTAAATAATTAACTTCCATTTTATTGCATGGAATAAATATTTGATCCCCTACCAACCAGCAATAATTCTGGCTCTCACAGACCTGTTAGTTTGTCTTTAATATCCTCCACTCATTACCTGTATTAATTGCACCTGTTTGAACTCGTTACCTGTATAAAAGACACCTGTTCACACACTCAATCAATCAGACTCCAGCCTCTCCAACATGGGAGCTGTCTAAGGACACAATTGTAAACCTGCACAAGGCTGGGATTGGCTACAGGACAATAGGCACACAGCTTGGTGAGAAGGCAACAACTGTCGGCGCAATTATTAGAAAATGGAAGAAATTCAAGATGGCTGTCAATCTCCCTCGGACTGGGGCTCCATGCAAGATCTCGCCTCGTGGAGTATCAATGATCCTGAACTACACGGGAGGACCTGGTCAATGACCTGAAGAGAGCTGGGACCACTGTCTCAAAGGTTAACATTAGTAAGACACTACACCGTTATGGATTAAAATCCTGAAACGAACGCAATGTCTGCCTGCTCAAGGCCCATCTGAAGACCATCTGGATGATCCAGAGGAGGTGTGGGAGAAGGTCATGTGGTCAGATGAGACCAAAATATAACTCCACTCGCCGTGTTTGGAGGAAGTAGAAGGATGAGTACAATCCCAAGAACACCATCCTAACCATGAAGCATGGGGTGGAAACATCATGCTTTGGGGGTGCTTTTCTGCAAAGGGGACAGGGCGACTGCACCGTATTGAGGGGAGGATGGATGAGGCCATGTATCGAGAGATTTTGGCCAACAACCTCCTTCCCTCAGTAAGAGCATTGAAGATGGGTCGTGGCTGGGTCTTCCAGCATGACAATGCCCCCAAACACACAACTAAGGAGTGGCTCCGTAAGAAGCATGTCAAGGTCCTGGCGTGGCCTAGCCAGTCTCCAGACCTGAACCTAATAGAACATCATGGAGGGAGCTGAAACTCAAACCCAAAACCTGAACGATCTGGAGAAGACCTGTATGGAGGAGTGGGTCAGAACCCCTGCTGCAGTGTGAGCAGACCTGCTCAAGAACTACAGCACACATCTGACCGCTGTAATGATAAACAAAGGTTTCTGTACCAAATATTAAGTTCTATTTTACCTACGTGTACCTACGATTAAAATTACAGATCTCTCCAATCTTTATAAGTGAGAAACCTTGAAAAATCGGCAGTGTCTCAAATACTTATTTGCCCCGCTGTATATGGAGTTTGTCCAGTAAAATCAATACTAGTTATTGACCAAAGAGGAGCATCATAACCTTGAACAGCAGCGCACTATAAACACAGTATATTGGTACAGTACTTGTTTCTGTAGAAGTGTGTTACATTCACACTTGCTTGTGGTGAACGCTGTAGGAAGACATGTAAGCATGTGCGGATGTGCTGTTAGCGGAAGACAATAGAGTGTGTGAAAATAAATAAGCACTGGTGAGTTTTCAGTTTGCACGTACTATATATACACATGTACTGTGTGACTTTAAATGTTCATTTTCTGTTTG
>CM049812.1:16036015-16148515 GCA_027422405.1 Ptychobarbus kaznakovi | reverse complement strand
ACTCTCTCTCACACACACACACACACACACACACACACACACACACACACAAAAACACACACCACACACACACACACACACTCACACACACACACACTCACACACACACACACACACACATCCACACACACACACACACACACTCTCTCTACACACACACACACCACACACACACACACACTCTCTCTTACACACACACACACACACACACACACACACTCTCTCTCTCTCTCTCTACACTCACACACACACACACACACACTCACCCTCACCCTCTCTCTCTCTCTCATACACACACACACACACGCGCACACACACACACACACACACACACACACACTCTCTCTCTCTCATACACACACACACATATACATTAACCTGATTGAAGATTAGTGGAAGTCTATGTAATGTCCTCACTGAGACAAAGTGTCTTAGTGTGTGTGCGAGCTCGGTAACGTTAATACATAATTTATATTATGATTAGCATTAGTTAGTACATAATATTATGATTAGTTTGCATATTACCGATTCTCATATGCATGGATTTCCGTCGTATGAAATATCTAATTAACTAAAACACATTTGAGAAATGTTTCTAATTAACGTCTCACAGATGATCCCCTGCAACCATAACGTTACGAGCGTAATTTGCGTCTTTGTTACGTTCTTCACGGAGGCCGCGGTTTGACCAATCAGCACTTGCGCTCATGTGACGTCAGCGTGATGCATTTACGAAAAAATGGCGGCTACCGGCGGCAGTGAGTTCGGCGACTTGGTTCAAATTAAAAAACAACTTATTTCTATTATAGCACAGTGTAAGGAAAGAGGACTCGTCCACAGTGTGAAATGGTAAAACAAATTCCATTCATAATTCAACACATGTCAGGAATACAGACCGTTATTTAATTACTAATCTTTCTGTGTGACCGTTAGTTAGCATCACAGCTAACCGAATGAACTCGCGATATTAGCGCTGTTTAGACTAACACACCGTGTACTTTCACACATTTGATAGTAATACAGACTATAATCTTTGAAATCCCACGAGATGATATGGAAATACACTTTGTTTAACAATATGCTAATGTGTTTTATATTGTATGCGGTGTTTGATACCCCGTGTAAACGTCATTGTTGTTAAAACACACACACACACACACCACCCTCTCTCTCTCTCACACACACACACAACTCTCTCTCTCTCTCACACACACACCTCCCTCTCTCTCACTCACACACACACACACACACCTCTCTCTCTCTCACACACACACACACACACACCTCTCTCTCTCTCACACACTCACACACACACACCCACACACACACACTCACACACACACTCTCTCACCATGCACACACTCTCACCATGCACACACACACACAGAATTGGGGAACAAAAGAGACGTACATCTTACTGTTCAAAAACCTTTGACTGGTAGTGTACGCAAATGAACAGAGGTTTTATAATTGTTCTGCAGCAATCATATAAACCTGCTCCGGTGCTTGTGTTTCAGGGCATCCGAGCTGGCTTTTTCTTTGGACCCGCTTCCTCTGAACGAGATCCCTGCGGCACCGGAGCTCACCGAGGTCAGTCTGGATCGTTAGATGTGCATGAGACGCATGTGAAGTGTCCACTGACCGCTACCTTCTGTCTTCCAGGAGGACGCCCGGGACTTAGACGCCCTTTGTCTGGCCAAATCATACTTTGACCTGAAGGAATATGACCGAGCTGCGTATTTCCTCCGTGGCTGCCGGAGTCAGAAAGCATATTTTCTGTACATGTATTCACGCTACCTGGTGAGATCTTTCGCTCTTGTTTCTGTGTGAGTATTTTAGATCTCTTTGGAGGTGTTAACAAAGCAATGTACTTCTTTATTCTCTCAGTCAGGCGAAAAGAAGAAAGATGACGAGACCGTCGACAGCCTGGGTAAGAGTAAGCGCTTTAAACCTGGTTTCCAGCCGAGGTCGTCTCCGCTGCTCTCATCGTAAGCATGTGTTTGGTTGCAGGTCCTTTGGAGAAGGGTCAGGTCCGAAACGAAGCCCTGCGAGAGCTCCGGGTGGAGCTGAGTAAGAAACACAGCGCCGGAGAGCTGGATGGGTTTGCGCTCTATCTGTAAGAATCAAGTAGTGGGTTGTGGCACACACATGGAGTGGAGGTCTGTTCTGATTAGGGTTGCAAAAAGTTGGAACATTTTCAGTACATTTTGGAAACTTACCGGGATTTCTGGAAACTTACTTACTGGGATTTTTGGTAACTTTCCGGGATTTTTGGAAACTTTCCGGGATTTTTGGTAACTTTCTGGGATTTTTGGTAACTTTCCGGGATTTTTGGTAACTTACCGGGATGTTTTGGAAACTTTCTGGATTTTTGAAACTTACCGGGATGTTTTGGAAACTTACCGGGAATTTTGGAAACTTACTGGGATGTTTTGGAAACTTTACGGGATTTTTGAAACTTACCGGGATGTTTTGGAAACTTTACGGGATTTTTGGCAACTCTCCGGGGTTTTTGGTAACTTTCCGGGATTTTTGGTAACTTTCCGGGATTTTTGGTAACTTTCCGGGATTTTTGGAAACTTACTGGGAATTTCGGAAACTTACCGGGATGTTTTGGAAACTTTCCGGGATTTTTGGAAACTTACCGCAGGGCTCTAGACTAACTTTTTGCACTGGGTGCACTAGTGCGCCTAACTTTTTTTCTTAGGTGCACCAGCACAAAAGTTAGGTGCACCCAAATTTCCGCAAAGGCAATCTTGACTAGTAAACGATTAACATAAAGTTCTTTATTTGAAGCGCAATTCTACAAGAAAGGTAACTTACTGAAAAAGTGTTGGTGCTTAAAGTGCTTCACTGAGCTAATATTTAAACTTAAAAACATCTCAAGATAAATGAAATAAAAAGAAAATCTTAATTAAGTGTTTTAAGTGCGTCAAACTGAACCTCTCATGGCTCAATGTCTTATGGACTATTCTCCATTGCGGTCACATGTCCCTCGGATGGCCAACTCCTGTAGTTTAGCTTTCTTGATCTTTGGCCTCGGCTAAACCAGCTGGCCACGCTCTCTCTAGCATCAACATCTTCCAGACTCGGCCCCTCTACACTGATTCTTATCAGATCTTCCACTGTGTCTGAATGAAGGGATGCTCTAGTGCAGTGCTTCTCAAACCCCCCCTTAAACCTATAAAACAATCCTGCGCCCCATCCCACCACAGACTACCAAATAATTGCACTAAACATAATGAAAAAAAAGTATTTACAGAAAAACAATCCTGTTCTGTTCTGTCTAATTGTCTCTCTGTGCTCATACTGTATTTAATAGAGTGCTAAGATTAAAATCTAGATAATCTGATTATTTTGATATTAATCTAGATAAAGCTCATTTACTGCTTCAGAATATAATAATGATAAAAGTAAGTCTTTGAAACTTTCACAAGATATTAGTCATCTGTTTCCAAAATGCATCACAAACTTTAATCTCTTCCCTCCCTCCAGAAAACAACTGAGTCCGACTCCCGGAAGATGATAATACTAATTTTTTTTATTGATAACTGTCAATTACAGTAAAAACATACAGATCACAGCGTGCACCTTATAGAATAAACAACCCAATGTCTCTATTATATTTAACGCCATCTTCGCACAGTGCACAGACTACATTCAGTCATCCATGCTAACACACATATTGACATTTCCTCTCTATAGATATATAATGTACTGTATTTTATATATATTCGAGTTTCGACGTTTCTGTCAAGATGACCTAAAGTCAAATATTCTGAGTGCACACAATAAACGAGAGTTTTAAGATCAAATGTATCTACTTTTATCTGTCCAAGTGTAAGTGATCGCAAGCTGTTGCATTCCATTCGCGCACATAGTAACATCATATGAGCGCCATGTAAGCTATACATACATCTGAATATTTGAGCATGATAGGTGATTTGGATCCTGCCCTTGTATTACCACTCATTAACATCTGCTCACGGACTGCGAGCTCTAGTTCGAGAACTCGTTCTCGCACTGTGATCAGGTATCATCCGCGCTTACAGGGTAAAGTCATCATAGCTTGCGTAGTACCCAGCAACCCAACTTTGATGATCCGGCTATTTTTTTTATCGCCGATAAGAGTCTCATTAACGCAGCTTAACGATCCCCACCACTATTTTTGCTGCCAAATCTCATAAAAGTCTTTATATAGTTTCTGTTCTCAATGATGAATATGATAATACTGAAACAGCTAAGATTCTAACCATCTCTAAGATAGTCTGCACACATCCTAATTGAGCGTTGCCTGATGAAATCTAATACACATATGAAAAGACAATTCTACTGTTATTTCGCTATGATGTAAACTAGAGAAGCTAATATCTGTTTAACTGAACATGCTGCCTCTCAGACCAGTCTTTCGAGATCGCGGGACTTTTTTCAGATTGCGCCTAAAATGACATATTAGCTTTAAATGTGCACAGTGAAATATACCAGACACATTCTAATATGTTAGACTTTTCTGACTTTGAGACCACTCCAACTAGATACACCATCACCAGTCCTTTATGGTTCTACAGAAGGTCACCAGCACCTGACAGTAAAGCACTCACCCTAATCGCACATGTACATCTCAGAGATGTCTAATGATGTCTGCCTTTACATGTTCAAGAGGTATTTTAAGAGTGTTTGCTCATCTGCAATACGTCTCTAATATGTTTCCAGTCAGATGTCAAATAGAGATTTATTAAATGCATGTAAAACTGCTTCTGAGACGTTTATCAGATTACACGGCAGATGTTTCCCAGATCTTTAGCAGACGTCTTACAGATATACTTGTGCTGTCTAAGTAGTTGAGATGCAGTTCAAAATTAACTTGTATCAATGTCATTCATAATGTCTAAATATAATTTAATAAATACAAAATATATATATATATATATTAGGGAGTGGAAATGGCTGATAAGCCTATAAGTACTTCTCTGCAGCCATCTAATAGTGGTAATTTAATGTATTTTTTATTTTTAAATAAGTGTTTGCTTTCCTACATTATGAAACTTTTAGTTTTATTAATGGGGCAACCTATGAAGGATGAACAAATAATGTCATCACATTAAAAATAACTTTAAAATTCTGTAATACTTAAAGCTTTGAAGTGCTGGGAAAAGTTGTGTGAAGCATTTAAAAACACTTTAAGACATTAGACCATTTCTGCCACAAGTTGTTCCTGTAGTTATGTTAAATCCATGGTGAATGGTGGTGATGTTTTATTGAACAATGTTTCTCCTGTTTCCACATCAGTGGCGTTTGTTCTGATGTCTGTAGCTTTAACATAATTCTGTGCCAAATTGAATGCTTCTCACAAGATCTGACTGAGATGTTATTGATTCCGCGGTGAATTCGACTACTTCACTGTATTTCCCAGCGCTGTGTATAACGGTGTCGTGTGATCGAGAGCACCCTGCGGCTCCGTCCGAGCAGATACACGAGTAGCGCGGTTTGTTCCGCTTTCGGTTCGTTTGTCCGATGTAGCTCTTGTAAATCGGCATGAAGAGAACGCAAAGCTGTTTTTTCCATTTTTGAACTGAGAAACAACCTTTTTTTGACTGAATGCGCATTGCGATGACGTCACAGGACGCGTCTAAACGCAAAATCTGTGGAAATCTGCGGCAATTTGGAAAATGCGGAGTTTGCTTGATTTTGCGATAAATTCAGCGATCGCAGAATCCTGGAGGGACTGTCAGACGCTCACTGAACAGAGTAGATTCAGAGAAAGAGCTGCACGCATCTCTACTACTCACTTCTATCTCTGTCTGACTGCAGCAGCACACGCATCTTCAAACGTACACACAAGTACAGAAATATCTGGACCACGGCCAATCAGAGGGGGGGTCCGCCCTTCACTATCTCTGATTGGTTTAGACCACGATATGAGCCTAACGTGTCTGTTGTTGAACAGCAGAGAGACTTTCTGAGTCGCGGAGACTTTAGTTTTTTTCTCGAATGGCTGGACGCACCAGTGCGACCTTAGATTTTTTTTAGTCGCACCCTTGAGAAAATAGGTTGCACGTGCGACCAAATTGGTCGCACTCTAGAGCCCTGTACCGGGATTTTTGAAAATGTTCCACCCCTTTGCAACCCTAGTTCTGATTGGTTTGCAGGTTGAGCACAGGGTAGAAATATGTAAATATTGTAAAAAAGCGGTGATATTCTGGAAAACCTTGTTCATATTTTTGATTTGATTCGGTGCTCACACGGCACATAGTGTGACCCATAAAATATAACTATAACACTACAATAATTAATGATCGTATTATTGCACTTTGAGTTTTTAAAATAAAATAAGTGTGGTAATACTATTAGATTTTAAAGTAAAAAAAGTATATAAATAAAAAAAAAAAATTCCAATGGTATTTTTGGAAACGTACAATGGTATTTCTTTTCACATTTTTGCTTTTATTTCGTTTGTTTTACTTAAAAAAAGATATATATATTTGAATTTTCAAACCTAAAATCAGCAAAAAACATCAGCGTGAAAACATTTGAACAGAATGATGTCATCCAAATTTTTGATTTGAGTTGTTGAATATGTCTATTTTTATTTATTTAGTATTGCCTTTCGGAAGCAACAGGAGATACTTACATGTTTCCCGGAAGACAAATTAAGTACAATTTACCTTGATCTTCAAATTCAAAAGTCCCCCCCCCCGGCTTTTAATACGCCGTGTTTCCTTCAGGCAGGAGCATCACTGAATGTTTTAACCTTTTTTTATAGTTGCACTATAGTTATAAACTTGCACATGCTACTGTATGCTTTCAATTTGAATGGAAATCTTATACAGTATTAGTTATTTGATCTAAAACAGTGATTAACAGCGCATTAACAGTTGTCAATCATATTTTATTTACACATCACTTTATTTATTTCTGTCGTGCATGTACACCTGCGCACCACTTACAATTCAGACACCTTCAACATTTCTCACATTATATCACAGTTTATTCGCTATAGATTAGAATCTGCATCAGAACAAATTGATCTTGATAATGTCAGATAGAAAGGTATGCAATGAATTCGGTTGAGTCAGCTGATAAATGTAAGATATAATTAGATAAAACCAATTTAGCTCAAGCAATGCTTCATTTTGTTCAGTCTGTGTTTAAAAAACTTGCATTAGCAATTAAAGAAAAACACTTAAGCAAAAACTTAATCATCATTTTAATCATATTTGATCCGGTAGTCCACTCTATGAATAATTTTTTTTGGTATAATATGACACAGTTTGCTCTCCTCACTTACATAAATGCACTGTAGTGTCCTGCACCCACTGGTAAAGATGATATCTGGTGTCTGTCTGACTGCATCTCTTATTGGACTCCAGGTACGGGGTGGTTCTGCGGAAGCTGGATTTGCTGAAGGAGGCGGTGGAGATCTTTGTGGCGGCGACACATGCTCTTCCTCTGCACTGGGGCTCGTGGCTGGAGCTCTGCAATCTCGTCACCAACATCGAAATGGTACGTGTTTTCCCAAACCGACAGCGTTTGTGGTTCATGGCGTGTAGGCTGAGATAGAAACGGGTCTGTTTTGTGTGTCCCAGCTGAAGTCCCTGTCTCTGCCGGACTGCTGGGTGAGGGATTTCTTCATGGCACACATGTACACCGAGCTGCAGATGATCAAAGAGGCGCTGCAGAAATACCAGAGCCTCATGGAAGCAGGCTTCGCTAAAAGCACATACATCGTCTCCCAGATCGCCGTGGCTTACCATAACATACGAGGTGGGACATATCATGCATACATCTAAATTGTTTACTGATTGCATATAGCTACATTTGATCTTTGTATCATTAAAATTATGTAAAAATTAAAATGTGATGACCCGCCACATGGTGAAATTTGACCTATTATAGGTTTATGATCCCATATAAAAGCTGGGTTCTAGCCATTATGTATTTCGTCCATAGCTTGAACATAACAAAACAATACAAAACAATGTTTCATGAACATCATTTTGAGAAAAACTGCTAAAAACATAAGCATAACAGTCAAGTATCACTGTAGTAAATACTTATTTTAGTTACTGTACGTGTCGTAAAAGATACAAAATGACCACAAGGAACACATGGCACTGCAAACATTTGAACATTAAGTGTATATCTGTTAGTGATCAACCGATATTGACTTTTTTTATAACCGATACTTAAACCAAATATTTGCATGTTTATGTTCCCGATAACCGATATGCAGAACCGATATTTATTTACTGTTATAAAGTACATAAATAACAGAGTGAAGTCCATTCTTCACTTTCAGTCATCTTAACAACAAAAAACTGTCTTTCATGTAAAATTTTATCTTCAAATTACAACAATAAAAACATTTTATTTATAAAAAGCATCATCAGCAACACCGATATTAACAATAAGCAAAATAATGTCTAATGTATTCAAATGGAGAAAATAAAGGACAGAAGTCATATCAACTTCATTTTAAACTACAGTTTTAGGTTTAAACGCTGTTTAATAGACTAAAGAGTGAAGAATAATTCACTGAATAATATTCTCTGGTATATTGAAATAAGCTATAACAAACAGAACATCGTATTTTATTGCATTTCTTAACTGTTTTATCAGAATTATTAATGTTTTTGTCATTCTAAATTATGAAAACTGCTGACAGCGCGGTTTATCTATTTACACAGAACTATACTCAAACTGCGATCGCTTGCGGAGATAATAAATAATTTCCATAGAGATGTATTTATTTAGATGTTTATTGGTGAAATAATGGTTCTATAGTAAATGTTAATATAGTTTAGCGTGTTTCAAACAAGCGAATCTTGTATAAAGTTACATGCGGTGGCCGCGCTGGAGCTTCTCCTGAGTGAACAGCAATATGAAGCGGCTTCACGAGAATAATGATGAGTAAACGCAACAGAGAGAGATTAAATTCAGCACTTTTATTTCCAACATGCGCTCATTCATGGCTGTATTATTTAATTAATGCACAGTTACGTCTTTATTGGGAAATATTGACGGATTATCTTACGTGACTCCGTGAGTTCGTCTCTATTTCTTAGAGCCGAGCTGCATAAACTGCATATCAGGCATTTGTGTAATACATCTAATTTGTGCATTAATGGCTGTTATGTTAAATAAAGTTTACTAACTACAGCAAATCAAGTACCTGGACGCCGTTGTTGTTGTTGTCTCGTCTCCCCTCAGACGTGCTGCAATAGCAATCCTGCGCGCAATTCTCTAAACAACCACAAGATGGCGGCATTTATCGGTGAATCCGAAATTACAAAACCGATATCCGGTAATGGTAAAATGCTTAAATATCGGGAAAAATATCGGTAAACCGATATATTGGTCGATCTCTAATATTTGTTCATAAAGCATCTCAGATTACACATGCAGGCTATCTCGGATTCCTCTCTTGTTCTACTATAGATTTATAATACATAATCAGACACGGTTAGAAATGTAACGTATAGTTTTGTGTTTTAAACTTGTAGTTTTATTTCACGCTGTCACCATTTGAACTAAATGAAAGTAATGCATAGCGTTAATATGAAAATGGTTCTGGTCCCTTTAAGAACGAGCGCGATACTGCTTCATTAATTACACAAGCAGACAAACAGCTAACGTTATCCCGAACTTCCACACAGGAAGTCTGAGCTTAAGCGTCGTCTGAAACTGAGCTTAAGTGTAAACATGCGCTTTAGTCTGGGCTTAAGCGTCGTCTGAAACTGAGCTTAAGTGTAAACATGCGCTTTAGTCTGGGTAAGCTGTCTGAAACGGAGCTTAAGTTAATGCGCTTTAGTCTGAGCTTAAGCGTCGTCTGAAACTGAGCTTAAGTGTAAACATGCGCTTTAGTCTGGGCTTAAGCGTTGTCTGAAACTGAGCTTAAGTGTAAACATGCGCTTTAGTCTGGGCTTAAGCGTCGTCTGAAACTGAGCTTAAGTGTAAACATGCGCTTTAGTCTGGGTTTAAGCATCGTCTGAAACTGGGCTTAAGTGTAAACATGCGCTTTAGTCTGGGCTTAAGCGTAGTCTGAAACTGAGCTTAAGTGTAAACATGCGCTTTAGTCTGGGCTTAAGCGTCGTCTGAAACTGGGCTTAAGTGTAAACATGCGCTTTAGTCTGGGCTTAAGCGTTGTCTGAAACTGGGCTTAAGTGTAAACATGCGCTTTAATCTGGGTTTAAGCGTCGTCTGAAACTGGGCTTAAGTGTAAACTTGCGCTTTAGTCTGGGCTTAAGCGTCGTCTGAAACTGAGCTTAACTGTAAACATGCGCTTTAATCTGGGCTTAAGCGTCGTCTGAATCTGGGCTTAAGTGTAAACATGCGCTTTAGTCTGGGCTTAAGCGTCGTCTGAAACTGGGCTTAAGTGTAAACATGCGCTTTAGTCTGGGCTTAAGCGTCATCTGAAACTGGGCTTAAGTGTATAACAAAACAGGACGAGTAAAAGGCTATTATCTGAATATTATCTGCCTCGTTGTTTCTCCAGATATTGATCAAGCCTTATATCTGTTCAATGAACTCCGGGAACAGGATCCTTTCCGCATCGAGAACATGGACACCTTCTCCAACCTGCTGTATGTGCGGGTGAGAGCTACCTAATGTGTTTCTTTTTTATGTTTGTTTGTTTTTTTACAATAAACCGTTACACATGTATATGTACGGCTCTATGATTTACGCGATGCATTAAACGTGGACTGAATCTAGTCATAAAAACTGAATTTACAGTTTAATGTCATCGAATCTGGATGAATTAATCAAAAGTAGGTCATTACACTTAAGAAAGAAAGCCATGGCTGTTAAGCCTAAAACCCCGTTATCTGTTATAGATTCACTGTAAACCACGGCTTCACGGGGATTAATGCTTTATTAAAATGGTATTTCATATTTGTAGTAAGCTTTCACAAAATAAAACAGAGCAAATAAAGTAATGATATGAATAAAAACAATATTTTCCATCTAACAATGTAGCTCCTCAGAAACACTTGTGGATGCAACAAAATGGTTGCCGAGCAACACACAAACGTAAACAAAGCTGTGTGTTACTTTGTAATTGACAACGGCTTCGAACGTGGCTCAGCCAATCAGAGTCAAGCACCGGAACTATCTGTTTAATAATAAACAAACATATCTGACCCGCTCTGTGAACTCTCCAAATCTAATTATGACGAAACAAGCATCAAAGTTTGATTCCTACCATTAATGACCGTACTCACTCAATATAAAGGTTATATTTTCACAGAATGTGCTTTATCATATGAAGCATGATTTTTTTGTAGAATAAAAGACTTTATCTGGGTCTTCACGGAGTCTGACGTCTAGTTTGTTAAGATGCTGTGCTTGTCTGTTGTCAGAGCATGAAGCCGGAGCTCAGTCACCTGGCACACAATCTGGTGGAGATCGATAAGTACCGAGTGGAGACGTGCTGCGTCATCGGTGAATGAGCCGTGTACACCTCTGGGACAGTTTGGGATCACACTGACCAAAGCGTCAAACGCTACTTCTTTTGTTTGCAACTAAATCAATGTCATGTATTTTTGTTCAATTTTTTTTGTTGCAATTTTTATTAGCTTTTTTTACACTGCAAAAAAAAATATCTTGAATCAGGATGCATTTATATGACAAAGATGTGTTTTCTGAATTTTTTATTCTTTTTTAAATTTTGTAGTTTTTGATTAAAACAAGCACAAATATCTGCTATTGGGCCAAGAAAAAACATTTAGTTTGCCTTTGGATTCAGATTATTTTTCTTACCCCATTTGGCAGATAATTTTGCTTGTGATTGCATTCTGATTCAACCCCCCCCCCCCCGATCTTTAACATATCCGTGTCCATGTTTATTTTGTGTGTTCACATAGCTAATACGATAAACGTCACCAAGTGTCATCCCATTCTGATGCACCCCCCCGGTTTCACAGACAAGGCTTGGACCTAGTTCTAGCCTAAAATCTAAATCTGAGCCGTTTCAATTGATATACATGCACTGACTGATCTTAAGATATGCCTGTGTTTTGTCTCAAGATGCACTGCAGTAATGTTTTTAATAAGCATGTTTATTAAAATGAGCTAAATGTCCTGATCCTGGTTTAGTCTAAGCCCTGTCTGTGAAACCGGGCCTATATGTTTAGTTCAGTTCTGACTAAAAAGGCCCGAGGGTTCAGTTGTAAAGCATGTACTCACGACTCAGCAGATGATTGAATTCTTGAGAAAATCAACAAGTAGAAAATCCAGTTTGTTGAGGATCATTTCTCTGAATCTCTTCTGAACGGCGTGTGTTTGTGGTCCGCTCGCAGGCAACTACTACAGTCTGCGCTCTCAGCACGAGAAGGCCGCGCTGTATTTCCAGCGGGCTCTGAAGCTGAATCCACGCTGTCTGGGGGCCTGGACCCTCATGGGTCACGAGTACATGGAGATGAAGAACACCTCCGCTGCCATCCAGGCCTACAGGTATCCCGCTGAATCATGAGCCAAATACATTATTGTGACTACACAAGCCTATTTATTACATTCCAGACTGCTTCACAAAGACTTTCAGTGCATCATTATTCAGCATCATATCACTTTGAGAGCATATTACCCTGCAGCCTCATAGGGGTGCCAAAACTTTTGCTCAAAACGGTTATATACATACAAACTCTCGGTCAAAAGTTTTATTTTGTAAGCAGATTAATACTTCTATTCATCAAGGACGCATTAAATTAATCAAAAGTGACAGTAGAGACCTTTACATTGTTAGAAGAAAAAAAATACTTGTTTAATTAAAATTTCTATTAATCTGTGAATCCTGAAAACTAAAATGTGTCACGGTTTACACAAAAATATTAACAAAAATCTGTTTCTTGAGCAGTAAATCGACATTATATTGATTTCTGAAGATCATGTGACACTGAAGACTGGAGTAATGATGCTGGAAATACAGCTGCGCATCATTATTTTAGGTTATATTATGTTTTTACATAAATGCATAAGACTACAAATGTTCAAAAATGTACATGTCCAAATCTTTGAATTGATATATGTGTGTGTGTGTTTATATATATTGTGACCCTGCAGCACAAAAGCAGTCATAAGCAGCACAGCTATATTTGTAGAAATAAACAATACATTGTATGGCTCAAAATTATACATTTTTATTTTATGCCAAAAATCATTAGATATTAAGATCATGCTCTATGAAGATATTTGTACCGTAACTATATCAAAACTTAATTTTTGATTAGTAATATGCATTGCTAAGAACTTCATTTGAACAACTTTAAAGATGATTTTCTCAATATTTAGATTTTTTTGCACCCTCAGATTCCAGATTATATGTGTATTAAATAATGAATAAATGCATTGAAATAAATAAATGTAATATTGTTTTGTTCTGGTCTCTTAGGCATGCAATTGAAGTGAACAAAAGGGACTACCGGGCCTGGTACGGACTCGGACAGACGTACGAGATCCTGAAGATGCCCTTCTACTCGCTGTACTACTACAGAAAAGCCCATCAGCTGAGGTGAAGACGTCTCCTGCATCTCTCGCTCGCTGCTCCTCCGCTTCAGCTGATGTGTGTTTGTGTGCGTTTCAGGCCTAACGACTCGCGGATGCTCGTCGCTCTCGGGGAATGCTTCGAGAAACTCTCTCAGCAAGTGGAGGCCAAAAAGGTAAAGCGGCGACTCTTGAGCAGAGTGTGTGTGTGTGTGTGAGAGACTGTGTGAGTGTTGTGTGTGAGAGTGTGTGTGTGTGTGAACTTGTTTGTGTGTGTGTGTGTGAGTGTTTGTGAGTGTGTGTGTGTGTGCGTGTGTGTGTGTGTGAGAGTGTGTGTGTGTGTGTGAGAAAGTGTGTGTGTGTGTGTGTGAGAGAGTGAGTGTGCATGCTAGAGTGTGTCTGTGTGTGAGCATGCGCGTGTGTGTGTGTGTCTCTGTGTGAGAGTGTGTGCACGCGTGTGTGTGTGTGTGTGTGTGTGTGTGTGTCTGTGTGTGTGTGTAGTAATGCTGCTAACGCTCTGCTCTGGTGCTTCAGTGTTACTGGAGGGCGTATTCGGTCGGTGATGTGGAGAGGATGGCTCTTCTGAAGCTGGCCAAGTGAGTGTGTGTTCCTCAGGAGTGTGTTGTGTGAGTGCTGCTGATGCTCAGTGAAACCGTGTGTGTGTGTCTTCAGGCTTCACGAGCAGCTGAATGAATCTGACGATGCTGCACAGTGCTACATCATCTACATCCAGGACATTTTCTCATGTGGTGTAAGTTACTAGATTTCTAGATAAATCTCACACACAGGTTCTCTTTTGCAATGCCACACATCTTACGTTTACATTTAGCAGACGCTTATCCAAAGCGACTTACATTTTTATCAGCTCGTGCTGTTCCTGGGAATCGAACCATGAACTTGGCGTTGCCAGCGCCATGCTCTTCTATTTGAGCTACAGGAAAGCAGAAAAATGACACAACGGCTTACAAGGAAGCAGAAAAGCCTGCTTGATTAATATCTCAGAATCTGATGTATGGTTTGTTTATTATTAAACAGATAGTTCCGGTGCTTGACTCTGATTGGCTGAGCTGCGTTCGAAGCCGTTGTAAATTACAAAGTAACACACACATTTGTTTACATCTGTGTGTTGCTCGGCAACCACTTTGTTGCACCCTCAAGTGTTTCTGAGGAGCTACATTGTTTGGTGGAAGAATGCTGTTTTTATTAATATCATTATATTTAATTTGCTCTGTTTTATTTCATGAAACCTTACTACAAATATGAAATAACATTTTATTAAAGCATTAAGTCCCATGAAGCCGTGGTGAATATATAACAGCTAATGGGGTTACTCCGTGTCGTGCCTAACAACGCTCTTCAGCTGTTGTATAATCACTGTAAACCATGGCTTCTCTGGGATTAATGCTTTATTGTGGCATATCTAACAGCAGCGTTTGAATCCCTCGTTCTAGTGAATGTTCTGTCGGATATAATGTGATTAATTATTCCCAGCTGACAACAGAGCGTTATTTTGTCAAGGTTTGAATTTTGTTAACCAGGAAAGTTTTCTTAATGCAAATAGAAAGTTAGTTTTTGGTTTGTATAAGGTTATTATAACGTTCCTTTAACATCTTTACTCCGATATGATCTGTATGGACGACTAATTAGTGTTATAAAAACCATATCTTGTTTAATTAATGAGCACATCAGCTATAATATGTAAGATTAAATGCTTTCATTAGGTTACGCAGATTAACATTTCTTCAGCATCAAATAAAAATGACTGCATCACAATGTGTTACTCTCATAACTATATTAATTTAAGTAATCATTCAATAAAGAGATCAATAAACGAATGAGTCAGTCAGTCAGGAAAACGAAGTAACCATTAATGTTTAATTTCCACGAGTGCAGTAAATGAAACAAACGCATGAAGTTATGATTTCTGTGATCAAAAAAACATCTGGCATGTGTTTATTGGGAAGATAGTTATAATAATAACCATTAGTGAACGTTCTCTATAAATTATTTTTAGGTTATTTTAAAAACTACCACCCTGGCAAAGTTATGGGAGCACTATTTTATGGTTGCTAAAACAACTTTCCGCTAATGTTAGTATTTGGTTCCCAAAAAAATAACTAAATGGGATAAAAAACTAACGTTTGGGGAACATTCTGTGTGCTGAGGAATGTTGAGATAATTCTGTACACCGGCAGAGTACGATCTGTGTGACCTGATGATCGTGTTTCTCTCTGTCTGTGTGTGTCTCTCTCTCTCTCTGTGTATGTCTCTCTCTCTCTGTGTGTGTGTCTGTCTCTCTCTCTGTGTGTGTGTGTCTGTCTCTCTCTCTCTCTCTCTCAGGAGCAGCTGGAGCACGCTGAGGTCAGCACGGCTCTGAGGTATCTGGGTCAGTACTACTTCAAGAACAAGCTGTATGACGAGGCGTCTCTCTGCGCTCAGCGCTGCTGCGATTATAATGACGTGAGTTTCTCTTCATCCCCCCCCCCTTGACAGACAGAGAGAGACACAGACACACACACACACACAGAGAGAGAGAGAGACACACACACACACACAGAAAGAGACACACACACAGAGACGCACATAGAGAGACACACACAGACAGACACACACACAGAGACCACACAGACACAGAGACACACACAGAGAGAGAGAGACACACACACACACACAGAGAGAGAGAGAGAGAGACACACACACACAGAGAGAGAGAGACACACACACAGAGATATACTTCTGGCTGTTTGTTTAATCTTCGTAGTGTAATTAGTGGTGTAACTGGTTTCAGGCGCGAGAGGAAGGCAAGGCTTTGTTGAGGCAGATCTCCGCGGTGCGAGAGCAAGGAGAGTCTTCATCTACAGACCCGACCCAGCCCTGCGTCTTCAACCCGCTGCCCAACAACACCACCCCCATCAGGAGAGTATCTCCACTCGACCTGTCTTCCGTCACGCCCTAACCGTACAGACAATAAACTCCTCCAGCACTGACAGCACTGAGTGTTTATTACCCAACACACCCAAACATCTCAAACTCAAACGCATGCAAAAAGAATGTAGTGCTAAAATCTGCATTTGGCCGCCTAAGTATACTTCTTTTTTTACACGTATGTTAGCGTATGCAGTCGTACTCGCAGCCTTGCAAAGTATACTTCATTTGACTCGTATGCGTACACAGACTAGAGCCCTGTAAGGGCCTAAAATATAGGCCCTAGCCCGGCCCGACAGCTCATCAGAGTCACCAGCCCGAGCCCCTTCTCCCCAAAACAGCGTATACTATACTGTTTCAGCAATTACAATACTTCAGTTTTGTATGAAATGGCAAAGTGGTTGTATTTCGTTTCATTATTTTACTAAGGTAATTTAGAAAAACATTTTTGTATTCGTTAAATGTAAGTTTTAGTTTTTTAAAGTAGCTAACGACCAGCTGATCATAGCCTGTTTGATCAATTTAGATAAATATATCTATAGAAAGCTTTAAATTAGTACTTAATGAAATAGAAAACAAAAACTCTTTCATTATAATCATAATCCGTAGATGTATTTATTAAAGGCGCGTATAATGAGATGGCCAGCAACTTCATCCTTGAGACATCGACTTAGAAAAACTAGTTTATTAATATTAATATAAAATGAACACATTCATGCCGACCCAAGACCAACATCAATATCACTTTAAGCTCTCTGACGCGCAACACACACGCTCTCTCACACACACACACACGCTCTCTCTCTCACTCACACAAACTCAAACTAACACACACTAAGAGGTAATCTTTTATTATAGGCCTCAAACATAAATACCACCACCGACAATCATGCCCACAAATATCAATACAGACAAAACTACCAAAATGCAGCTTTTCCCGAAGCATTGGGAACTTTTAGTAACTCCCCCCGCTCCAACTTCTCCCTGATGCTCTGCATGGTCACCTGTATGCTAATGCGTGTGTGTATGCCTATTGCATATGTATATACCAGTGCGACCTGCGCGTACAGTAATATTCTGATGACGAAATTAGTGTCATGCTCACTGTACGCTGTCCCTCGCGTACACAGTGAAGTATACTTTGGCCTTAATCATGCAGAAGATAAATAGACTTGCATGTGTATTTGGTGACAACAACACTGAATTCATAAAGATTCGTTCTCAAATGTTTTGATATGGATAATCCCAGGTTGTGCACTATTTCTGTACTTAATACACTTAAAGTGACTCTTTAGTACTTAAGATCATCTAAGTGTACTGTGCTATTTTGAGTCATCATGACTATGAACTAAAATGTGTTTTCAACATACTATCTGTGTATTTAGTCAGCACTTGAGTGGGCTAGTGAATGAAGGACGGTTCAAGTGTACTACAAGTCCTGATTAAATACAGAGATCAGCACTTGAGTGTGCTAGTGAATGAAGGATGGTTCAAGTGTACTACAAGTCCTGATTAAATACAGAGATCAGCACTTGAGTGTGCTAGTGAATGAAGGATGGTTCAAGTGTACTACAAGTCCTGATTAAATACAGAGATCAGCACTTGTAGTAAGTATACTTGAGTGTGCTAGTGAATGAAAGACGGTTTCGTGTTCAAGTGCGGTGTATACAAGTGTACTACGGATTAAATACAGAGATCAGCTTGACATGAGTGTGTACTAGTGCGGTACAGAATAAAGTGTACTACAAGTGCGGATTAAATACAGAGATCAGCACTTGTAGTACACTTGAGTGTGCTAGTGAATGAAAGATGGTTCAAGTGTACTACAAGTACTGATTAAATACAGAGATCAGCACTTGTAGTACACTTGAGTGTGCTAGTGAATGAAAGACGGTTCAAGTGTACTACAAGTGCGGATTAAATACAGAGATCAGCACTTGAGTGTGCGAGTGAATGAAAGATGGCTCAAGTGGTGAATAAATACACAGTATGTTAAAAACACATTCATGATGTCTCAAAGTAGCGCAGCTGAGTACACTTAGATCATCGTAAGAGTCATTTTTAGTGTATTAAGTACTGGGTAGTGCACTTGTGTATCGCCTGGGAAAGCAGCGATCATGAAAGTGTGATGAAGCTTTACATATTTGGAAGACAAAAGCAATCTTTTATATTTTAATTTGCATAATATAAAAAAACGGCATGTAAAGAAAATAAAAAAAGAGATAATAGGCTTGAAGTTAGAAACTTGTTTGCATAAAATAATAAAAAAAGCATGTAGTGAAAACACTTGAATACTATTCAAACGGTCCTCTGATTATATTGGACAGAAAAGCTAATATTTGAAGCGGCGCAGGACGGGAGTGGACGGAGGCGACGGCTGGCGTGAGCGTAACACGCGGGTGTACGGCGTTCCCGTCTCTGGGAAGAACGAGCGGAAGAAGGGACGTTTCCCCGGAGGCTGGTTCTCCGCCACACCGCATCTCTTCTTACAGGAGCCGGACGCTGGAGGAGGCTGACCGCTCAGTGACCGCATCAGCTGCTCGTTCGTCCGGCGCAGGTCTGCTTTGACCAGCTGCAGACTGGTGTGCAGCTCCACCAGCATCTGATCCTACAAACCAGACTACACGCTTAGACCAGAACATCACGAGGATTTAGATTAGTCTGAATCAGAGCGATGCGAGAGAATCTAGTGCACCGTTCTCAGGCCATCAGTGGATTTGTTAGTTAACATTAGTCATATCTAGAATAAATGTTACTTTCATTTTTATTATGCAAGGAGAGTTTATGGCTAGCTGTGTGTTAAATGATTTTAATGCACAACGTGGAGCCACCTGACATCATTACAATCATTTAACACACAGCTAGCCGTGGATTATTCTGCTTATACCATGGTCACGTTCCAGCGTTGATGTTTACAGTGAAATATTTGACTGAAAGGGTCAGTTCTCCCAGTAACTGACCTGAATCTCTATAAACACATGAAGCTGAGTTTAGTTAAACAGCCTCATTGCTCAGAAATATAATTATTCGGTTTGGAAGCTCTTTTATTAATAAAAGTCGCATGGCAGCGCTGTGTGAGTGAAGTGTGTCAAAGCAGCGCATTAACATTGAATCGGAATGAGTTTTAATGCCAGCCAATCAGGATGGAGTACTCGGACCATGGTATAAGTGGTGTGTGTGAGCTGATAATCAGGTCTGGCTGGATTGAAGCGTGATCTTTGGGGTGTTGTTACCTGTTTGGCGAGTTTGCTGTCAGCGGAGGAGAGAGCGATGCGCAGCTTCTCTCCGTCGGTGTTACGACAGCACGCTCGTTCTCCAGACTGCAGCTTCACACCCAGCATCTGGAGCTCCACCCGCAGCTGCTTCAGGTTCTGCACACACACACACACAGAGAGAGACACAGACAGAGAGAGACACACACAGACAGAGAGAGACACACACACACACACACACACCAGAGAGAGAGAGAGACACACACACACAGAGAGAGAGAGAGAGAGACACACACACACACACACACACACACACACACACACACAGAGAGAGAGAGAGAGAGAGACACACACACACACACACACAGAGGAAATCATGTCAGTAATCAACAGCGGAGGATCTGACATCAAGCGCTCCCTGAGGAACAAACAGGAGGATCTTCATCTCACACAAACACTAGCAGCTAGACCTGTTACGATAATCAATATATCGACTTATCACACAATATATGTACATGACCCCAATCATTTTTGGTGATGCAATACAGCGCCCATTATATTTACATAAACATTGACATCATGTTTTTTGCATTGCACTTCGGTGTCTTTAGCAGCTTCTCGTACATAACGTGGTGTAGTCACAAACGGCTCGTTAACATTTAAATAATAAAGTTTAATCTGCAGATATGGCCTTGTTTAGGCATCTGACGGACAGTGACTGTGTTTACACCCTTAATTTACAGAGAAATAACATCTACAGTTTTTTCTACTTGTTACTTAAATAAACATTTTATAACAAAAAGTGCCATGTATTCATCTAATATTTTGATACTTAATTTCCATCTTGAGAATTAAAACTTTGTTGTCATCTGAAAGTGTCTAGGCCTCCATGCATTATTATGCTGTAATATTAGGATTATATATATATATATATTCAGAGGCATAAAATGACAAGTACTTGGTTTTAAGACCAAGTACAGAAAATAAAGGAACACTTAGATATTAGCTTTTGAAAATACAACAAATCTCCATTAACTCATTTGATCTAAATAGCTTACGGGTTGAATAATAGCTCCAAAACAGGAGCATATGGAAATAACTTCTACTGTATCAGTCTTATTTCCTAGTCTAAAGAGAATTCGATCATATCCTCGGTGAGTTTATGATTAAAATAAGCTGCGTCTGAGATGTTTAGATGCATTTACACACACGACATGAATGCATTTAACCTGCAGTTACAAATGCATAAATAATGTTTAAGACTAACATATTGACACTAACACCCAAAAAACTTCAATATCACGGGACCTTTAAGTTTTGAGCCAAGTATTATTACTATGAATTAGGCTGCTATTACTACCTTTTACCCTGCAATAAAAATTTACGCAAACTCTTATTTATGATGGAAAAAAAAATATTGTATCATATATCGGTCGCCCTGATTTCTAAATATGGGCATCAGCCAGAGATAAACCCTTATCGGTCGACCTCTAGACCGAATCACGCAGAACACACCCGCACTAGTCTAGACGTCATCACGTCATGTATAGAGGTCTGAACTGGCTTTAAACTGAAGCCCGAACCCGGCCCGTACCCGAGAGGCACAGTTAAATTTAGAGCCCGAACCAACCCGAAATCCCCCCCCCCCCCCACACAACGTATAGCCCAAAAAAAATATTGGCTGCATTTCACGATTGCATGCAACGGTTATGAAAAACCAATTCTGAAAGTTTGTGAGCATCAGTTGCAGTGGTCGCATGCATTCTGCCCAGTTTATGAACGGTTGTATGGACAATACCATAATTCTTCCATCGTGATAATTATTGTCATTTTTGTCAGTTAAGGCTCATTAGCATTCGGCCTACTTTAAATCAGACTTAAGATCTTAAATAAGATCATATTTATTTGAATTAATTAATCATTTATTTGAATTAGCGAGAGAGAGACAGAGACAGACACAGAGAGAGAGATTATTCCTGAGTTCCAGTCAATCCAGGAACATGAGAAATTAAGAATATTACTCGCTGAAGGACCTGCTTCCTCTTTGGTAGTACTTCATATTTATAAATGCCACAAACTAAGAAGTAAAGAGTGAACACATCTGCATTAGTAGTACCATTAATGTATATATAAATATATATATGGAGGTATTTTACATGTATATTGTTTATTTATGGATGTATATTATATGTATTTTTGTTTTTATTTTGCTATGTACAATGCTTTGGCAATATGTACCTATATACCTTATCATGCTAATAAAGCAATATGAATTGAATTAGACAGACAGACAGAGAGAGGGATGAGGAACCTGCGTCTGTGCGTCTCTCTCTACAAGCAATGAGGCTTAGTTACAGACACAGAGAGTATTTGAGAGAGAAATTATTCCTGAGTAGGGATTTTAGTCGTCTACTCCAGTGGAACATGATGGATTAAGAATATTACTTCGCTGAAGTGCAACTCCCTGTATTTGGCAGTAATGCCATTGCAAATACTGTATGACCTGAAAAAATTACCTGAATCAACAGTTCTCTGTTAATAATAAACAGTTTATTTATATCATAGGGAATATGTTAAACAGAAAATGTACTGAAACAGCCCCTTCCTTCTTACACCTCAACAAAACAAAACAAAATATTATTTTGGTGCCAATTCAATATTAAAATAAAAACTGCTAGGCTACAATGCCAACAATGCATGGAACTAAAAACAAACTCTTCTTATTTTCAGCATTGACAGCAAAGGTCAATATCAAACTAAACTAACAGACCTGTAAACATACAATAAGAATGTGCATATTGTTGCTATAAGTGGCAGTAATTACAACAGTTCTATTTGCATTAAAAAAACACACATAAATCTGGGATTATGTTATAGTTTTTGGAAACGCTGTTTTGTACTCGTTCATTCATAAGTCTGCTGCGGGTCGGTTCTTTGAATACACTGCTAACTCTGCCGGTGGAGAAAGACTGCATCGGGAAGGCGAAACCTCGCGCTCGCAGGGCGAAACCGGTGACATTATTCTACTGAATGAAATCTAAGGTTTATCCAAAATGTCGCTAGTTGCTATGTGCTTTGTCTTACAAAAGAGTCTGTAATCACTGCAACACTGGTTCATGCGCCCGTGTGTGTGTGTGCGTGTGTGCCGAGCGGAGGTCTGAGTGATACGAGTGCGCTTGAAATATCAAGTGGAGGCGGGTCCGGATTGAATTCCCTCCCGGTCCGGATCCGGACCGGAGTCCGGACTTTGAGAAGCCCTGGGCTATAATGTTTCAGTTATGCAAAAGCACACCGACTGAGGTAAGCTGACAAAATAAAATTAGCAAAAATTTCGTGCTTACCTTTGCGTGAATTTCAGGATGATTCCCTTGCAGATGTCGCTTTAGATTTGTTGTGTTTTTACCAGCGATTTCCGCTCCACACGGTTTACACAAGGTCTTGTTTGTCTTGATATCAAACGTGAAATTGACCCGTATATCTTCTCTTCTTTTTCTCCCAGCTGTTGCCATTTCATTATAGTTTAAGTTAGACAGACACCCAACGTATGCAGGATGATGTCGTGTACTGCACATCCCGTGTCGCCAGGTGGATCAGTACGTTAGTTTTCAAATGTGCGTGTGCGTCTTACCTCTCTCCACACACCAAGATTAATTCTGATTGGATCTTTTCCACACGTCTCTCACTCACATTTTCGTCTCGTTTTTATTAGTTAACGAAAATGTCAATATATTTTAATTATAGTTTTCGTCATCATCACTTAATTTTTATTTAGTTATCGTCTCGTTTTCGTCAGTGAAAACTTGTCGTCAACGAAAATTATAACGAAAATATTTCGTCAACGAAATTAACACTGCTTAGTTACTTCAAAAACAGTGATGTTACCCCCCCCCCCCTCTCATTACAGAGAAATATAACGTTGCGAGTCAATAGCTTATCGAAGCTATTTTACTAATACAAGTTTCCGTGCTAATTGTGCGCTGCTCGATCTCTGTGTGCAATAATGTGTGTGTGTGTGCAATAATGTGTGTGTGTGTGTGCAATAATGTGTGTGTGCATCTATGAAAGCAGCGTAGCCTCTGCATATAGTTTTGTTTTAGTTACAAACCCGACCCCGAAGCTATCCATTAAACATTAACCCGAACATATTTCAGGACCCACGGGCTCGGGTCGGGGAGCAGACCTCTAGCGCTCTGTAGAGGCGTTTTGAATGGTTTTAGCAAAATACTCGATGGTGTCAAATCCCACATGGATAATTACGACCCTCGAGCACTCGTCCGGTGATGGATCACTAAATGCAGATGTACTGACCCTCTGGCCCTCCTGCAGCTTGCGCTCGGCTGAAGTCGTCAGGGTCCCCGTGGAGCCCGCCAGCGGCCCGCTCTCCTGCAGACGCTTCAGCTCTGAACCAGAGAGAGGACTCAGTTGTAGAAAAAGACAATGACTTTCTCTTTGAATCTTGTTCCAGCTTACCGAGCGTCTTCAGACGCAGTTCCGTCTGCTTCAGGTCCAGCTCGGCTCTGCACTGCTCCAGCTCCACGCTCTCGTGATCCGCGTCTCGTCTGTGTGATGAAGCCAAACGCCGCGAGCGCCGCGGAGCGTCAACGTCACTCAGAGGCGGGAATATAGGAGCTGGAGCGATACGACTCTCTTCCTTCTCCTTCAGAGCAGCAGTGAGCTCTCGGATCTCTTCATCTCGCTCCTTCAAGACACGAGAAACCGTCAAAAACTCATCACTCAGTTGGGTTTAAAATAGGGATGCACCGATACCATTTTTTCATATCCGATACCATACCAAAAATTCTGAGTATCGATACCGATACATTACTGTTGTTTTATAATCAGTGTAGAATTTCTACACCTCCGTGTGCTGACCACTGTTCGTGTGTTAAACACAATCTACTAAATATAGACAACTTAATTTAAGAAAGGCCACCGATACATTATAATCAGTGTAGAATTTCTACACCTCAGTGTGCTGACCTGATCACCACTGTTTTGTGCATTAAACACAATATATTAAATTGCACCGATACCATTTTTTCATATCCGATACCATACCAAAAATTCTGAGTATCGATACCGATACTGTTCCGATACATTACTGTTGTTTTTATAATCAGTGTAGAATTTCTACACCTCCGTGTGCTGACCACTGTTCGTGTGTTAAACACAATCTACTAAATATAGACAACTTAATTTAAGAAAGGCCGATACCGATACATTATAATCAGTGTAGAATTTCTACACCTCAGTGTGCTGACCTGATCACCACTGTTTTGTGCATTAAACACAATATATTAAATTGCACCAATACCATTTTTTCATATCCGATACCAAAAATTTTGAGTATCGGTCGATACCGATCCGATACCTTATAATCAGTGTAGAATTTCTACACCTCAATGTGCTCACCACTGTTTTGTGCATTAAAACACAATATACTAAATATGCACCGATACCATTTTTTCATATCCGATACCAAAAATTCTGAGTATCGGCCGATACCGATACATTATAATCAGTGTAGAATTTCTACACCTCAGGTGTGCTCACCTGATCACCACTGTTTTGTGCATTAAACACAATCTACTAAATATAGACAACTCAATTTGAAAGAAAAAAATTGACAAAATTATAAACTAGGTTAGTGGATAATTCAGCAGCAAAAGTTATTCTAGAAAAATCATGAGTGCACATGAGTGAGTGTTATTATTATTAGCAGTTAGTAAATGAATAGAGTGCAAGTCTAAAAGGGGCACGTTATTTTATTTAGAATAGAATTAGAATAGAGTGTGCTATGATGAGAGTAATGATGCTGAAAATTCAGCTACAGATATTCACACAGCTATATGAAATTATAATATTATGTTTAAATAAATGGAGCCTCGGTGATCAGAAGAGCCAACAATCTCTTAAAGCTGATGTTAATAGCAGGCTTGTACAGTGTTCGGCTGAACATCGCTATATCACTGACCTCGAGCTCTTGGCTGTAATATTTCTTCAGGCTGCTCTTCAAGTTGTTGATTTTGTTCTCGCATCTCTTCTCCATCAGATCCCTCTCGGTTTCCAGCGTCTCACTGCACAAGGAAAGCACTTAACAACATGAGCTAGGGCTGTGCAATTAATCGAAATTCTATATACTTGTGTAACAGTAAATAGAATCCGTGCAGCTCTTAAAGAGACAGCGTGCTATATTCCTGCAGCGACTGTGTGCTTTATATTAATAATCAAACAAATACTTGTGTAACAGTAAATAGTATCTGTGCGGCTCTTAAAGAGACAGCGCGCTATATTCCTGCAGCGACTGTGTGCTTTATATTAATAAATCAAACAAATACTTGTGTAACAGTAAATAGGATCCGTGCGGCTCTTAAAGAGACAGAGCGCTATATTCCTGCAGCGACTGTGTGCTTTATATTAATAAATAAACATCAAAATCAAACATCGAAATCACTCTTCTTTTGTAGCTATAATAAGAAACAAAGTAAGTTTAATTCTTATATTTTACATTAGGTTATTACATTTCTCTAGTAGGCTGTTAACTGAATACTTTAGACTTGTATTAAAACAACTTAAAGCACAGTTTGTATCATTTTTATAGCTGTCAGTTTTATTATTTTGAGGACCTCTTTTGTTTTTTTATTACTAATATTAGTTACTCTGAGAATCGTGACATTTCGCCGGGCTCTTAAAATGTAAATAGCAACCTTATTTACAGAAAATATATATAATCACTATCTTTAAAATAAATCTTTCATATAAAGTTTTGGTCATATGGCCCACTAATAAATCGCTTTAAATAATCGTGATTACAATATTTACCAAAATAATCGTGATTATGATTTTTGTCATATTCGAGCAGCCTCAATCTTTGAGTTACCTGAAGTCGTCCTGCATGCGGTTGATGACCTCCATCATCTCCGTGCAGACCTCGTCTCGAATTGCGGCCTCCAGCTCCTCTTTCTCCTGCCGCTGACGCAGCACTTCACGCTTCAGCACATCAATGGCCTTCAGCAGCGCCTGAACACACAACACCTTCAGGCTCACCGATCAATGACGTCTCAGACATTCACATACAGTCTGAACACACCACATCTTCAGGCTCGCCGATCAATGACGTCTCAGACATTCACGTACAGCCTGAACACACAACACCTTCAGGCTCGCCGATCAAAGACGTCTCAGACATTCACGTACAGTCTGAACATACCACATCTTCAGGCTCACCGATCAATGACGTCTCAGACATTCACGTACAGTCTGAACATACCACATCTTCAGGCTCACCGATCAATGACGTCTCAGACGTTCACGTACAGTCTGAACACACAACACCTTCAGGCTCGCCGATCAAAGGCGTCTCAGACATTCACATACAGTCTGAACACACCACATCTTCAGGCTCAACGATCAATGACGTCTCAGACATTCACATACAGTCTGAATACACCACACCTTCAGGCTCACCGATCAATGACGTCTCAGACATTCATATACAGTCTGAACACACCACATCTTCAGACTCACCGATCAATGACGTCTCAGACATTCACATACAGTCTGAACACACCACATCTTCAGGCTCACCGATCAAAGACGTCTCAGACATTCACATACAGTCTGAACCCACCACATCTTCAGGCTCACCGATCAATGACGTCTCAGACATTCACGTACAGTCTGAACACACCACATCTTCAGGCTCACCGATCAATGACGTCTCAGACATTCACAGTCTGAACACACCACATCTTCAGCACTGATCAATGATGTCTCAGACATTCACGTACAGTCTGAACACACCACATCTTCAGGCTCACCGATCAATGACGTCTCAGACATTCACATACAGTCTGAACACACCACATCTTCAGGCTCACTGATCAATGATGTCTCAGACATTCACGTACAGTCTGAACACACCACATCTTCAGGCTCACCGATCAATGACATCTCAGACATTCACATACAGTCTGAACACACCACATCTTCAGGCTCACCGATCAATGACGTCTCAGACATTCACATACAGTCTGAACACACCACATCTTCAGGCTCACCGATCAATGACGTCTCAGACGTTCACATACAGTCTGAACACACCACATCTTCAGGCTCACCGATCAATGACGTCTCAGACATTCACATACAGTCTGAACACACAACACCTTCAGGCTCGTCGATCAAAGACGTTTCAGACGTTCACGTACAGTCTGAACACACCACATCTTCAGGCTCACCGATCAATGACGTCTCAGACATTCACATACAGTCTGAACACACCACATCTTCAGGCTCACCGATCAAAGACGTCTCAGACATTCACATACAGTCTGAACACACAACACCTTCAGGCTCACCGATCAATGACGTCTCAGACATTCACGTACAGTCTGAACACACCACATCTTCAGGCTCACCGATCAATGACGTCTCAGACATTCACATACAGAGCTGGGTTTACATGTGATCTGGATCTTGTTATTAGATTCAATTACATCGTTAAAGAGTTATAATCAGACTAGTTACTTTCTTGATTAAATATTCACACCATTGCAATAATGAATAATTATTTACATTTTCCTTTCTAAAATAGCCCACTGCTTATAAACACTTAGAAATTCTTCGGTTTTATGGACATTCACACGAAGCCCAGGCACTACTCTGGTCTTACAAAAATCATCTACATAAGTGTTCTCTCAACATTGCATCGACTGCTGATGAACTTTTAATTAGGGCTTATTTAACCATGTATTATCATGTCTTTGGGAGGCTTGTCTTTCAAACACATTAAAATGCACAAATTCACATGAATTCTTATTTACAGTGGGTACGGAAAATATTCAGACCCCCTTAAATTTTTCACTCTTTTTTATATTGCAGCCATTTGAGTTCATTTTTTTTTCCTCAATGTACACACAGCACCCCATATTGACAGAAAAACACAGAATTGTTGACATTTTTGCAGATTTAATAAAAAAGAAAAACTGAAATATCACATGGTCCTAAGTATTCAGACCCTTTGCTCAGTATTTAGTAGAAGCACCCTTTTGATTTAATACAGCCATGAGTCTTTTTGGGAAAGATGCAACAAGTTTTTCACACCTGGATTTGGGGATCCTCTGCCATTCCTCCTTGCAGATCCTCTCCAGTTCTGTCAGGCTGGATGGTAAACGTTGGTGGACAGCCATTTTTAGGTCTCTCCAGAGATGCTCAATTGGGTTTAAGTCAGGGCTCTGGCTGGGCCATTCAAGAACAGTCACGGAGTTGTTGTGAAGCCACTCCTTCGTTATTTTAGCTGTGTGCTTAGGGTCATTGTCTTGTTGGAAGGTAAACCTTCGGCCCAGTCTGAGGTCCTGAGCACTCTGGAGAAGGTTTTCGTCCAGGATATCCCTGTACTTGGTCGCATTCATCTTTCCCTCGATTGCAACCAGTCGTCCTGTCCCTGCAGCTGAAAAACACCCCCACAGCATGATGCTGCCACCACCATGCTTCACTGTTGGGACTGTATTGGACAGGTGAGCAGTGCCTGGTTTTCTCCACACATACTGCTTAGAATTAAGGCCAAAAAGTTCTATCTTGGTCTCATCAGACCAGAGAATCTTATTTGTCACCATCTTGGAGTCCTTCAGGTGTTTTTTAGCAAACTCCATGCAGGCTTTCATGTGTCTTGCACTGAGGAGAGGCTTCCGTCGGGCCACTCTGCCATAAAGCCCCGACTGGTGGAGGGCTGCAGTGATGGTTGACTTTCTACAACTTTCTCCCATCTCCCGAATGCATCTCTGGAGCTCAGCCAATCTTTGGGTTCTTCTTTACCTCTCTCACCAAGGCTCTTCTCCCCCGATAGCTCAGTTTGGCCGGACGGCCAGCTCTAGGAAGGGTTCTGGTCGTCCCAAACGTCTTCCATTTAAGGATTATGGAGGCCAGATCTGTGCCTTGCCACAATTCTGTCTCTGAGCTCTTCAGGCAGTTCCTTTGACCTCATGATTCTCATTTGCTCTGACATGCACTGTGAGCTGTAAG
Organism: Ptychobarbus kaznakovi; assembly: GCA_027422405.1. NCBI lineage: Eukaryota > Metazoa > Chordata > Actinopteri > Cypriniformes > Cyprinidae > Ptychobarbus > Ptychobarbus kaznakovi. The sequence continues at coordinate 16,118,876 of CM049812.1, read as the reverse complement.
GTCTTATGTAGACAGGTGTGTGGCTTTCCTAATCAAGTCCAATCAGTATAATCAAACACAGCTGGACTCAAATGAAGGTGTAGAACCATCTCAAGGATGATCAGAAGAAATGGACAGCACCTGAGTTAAATATATGAGTGTCACAGCAAAGGGTCTGAATACTTAGGACCATGTGATATTTCAGTTTTTCTTTTTTAATAAATCTGCAAAAATGTCAACAATTCTGTGTTTTTCTGTCAATATGGGGTGCTGTGTGTACATTAATGAGGAAAAAAATGAACTTAAATGATTTTAGCAAATGGCTGCAATATAACAAAGAGTGAAAAATTTAAGGGGGTCTGAATACTTTCCGTACCCACTGTACATGCAATGCAGGGATTCACAATTTTTTTCCCCCTAATATAGATTTTATGGTAATCAGTTAATAATTAAGTAACATGTTTGCATGTTCATGGCTCTCAGACGATGTTTAATGGTCGCGTTAACTGGAAATTACAGCTGTAACCCCCCCCAGTACCCAGTTTAATCTACAGCGATCTACCAGGCAACATTAAAGAGCGCCAAAATTGTATTTAATCGCTTGAATTTCTTAATAAAATTAACAGAATATGCAATCTGAGACTTTTGTTTCATATCAAATGTAACTTTTATTGAATAGAAGGTGCATCTGTACGATCATTCATCAACCGAAAACAGCATCTACTGGGATTTAATAATTAATATTGGTTCATAAAAATTATTATCTATTAAAATCAAGAAATAGTTTTTTACCCAGCCCTAGCATATTTAGTTGTTTATAGCGGCCTCTGCTTTCTCAGTCTGTTATCTTCATTAATAAATAAATACATACATAAGCCTATATGCTCGTCCTGTAGGTTCATTATAAAAAATGAAAATGAGAATAAAAGTAGAAGCAATTAAATGTGTTACTGTAGCTAAAATATGACAAGTAAAATGATGGGTAATTATAGATTATGACGGAATTTTTATGATCCTGTCCGTCAAAATTATGCATTTTGATGGAAATACAAAATGTTAAAGTCTAACGCAACCTCTGCATGAGATACAGGTAAACTAAATATTTATTTTTTAAGCCTTTTAATTTCATTTTAATGTAATTCATTATAAGCTTTTCAGTAAACTTCAAGCCCAGTTTGAGAAACCCTGACATAATGCAACGTTTAATGCTGATAACTCTCTCTATTTCTATATCAATATTGTAAGATGATCCCATTTTCATCACTGTGATAAATGAGTTCGGTCAAAAGTAATCCAATTATATTACCTAAAGCATGTTAAACTGCAATTTTTGCCATGCAATTTGTAATCATTAAAGGACTATAATTGGTCTCTGAATGAAGTGAGAGTGTATTTACTTGGGGATCAAACATGGTGATGTCTCCTTCCTCGTCGCTCTCCTCCTCCTCCTCCTCTTCCTCCTCCTCCAGGACAGTGGTGTTGTTGGGATGCTGCTCGCGGAGCAGCGACAGAATATAAGCCACTCTCGTCTTACTGCACGGCCCGTGCACCAGCTGCCACGACAGAGACACGCGTGTGAGTGGAGAGAGTCGTTAGAAGAGTAGGGATGGAACGATGAAAATAGATTCAAATATGTGACAATTCAAATCAGCTGAGATGCAATTAGGAGTATGAGTTTATATGAACATATGTCTGACGGAAGCTTAACGTCTTTAGAAAAGTTTATTTTCATCGTGCCTCTGTATAATGCATATTAAAGGTCATAAGTGCAGCGCTGCTTTGTTTACAGCGGTAACCAAGGAAACACTATCATTGCTGTTATAAGTGCTTTGTTTACAGCTGTAACCAAGGAAACACTGAATCATTGCTGTTATAAGTGCTTTGTTTACAGCGGTAACCAAGGAAACACTGTATCATTGCGGTTCATAAGTGCTTTGTTTACAGCGGTAACCAAGGAAACACTATCATTGCTGTTCATAAGCGCTTTGTTTACAGCGGTAACCAAGGAAACACTATCATTGCTGTTCATAAGCGCTTTGTTTACAGCGGTAACCAAGGAAACACTGTATCATTGCTGTTCATAAGCGCTTTGTTTACAGCGGTAACCAAGGAAACACTGTATCATTGCTGTTCATACACGCATTGTTTACTGCGGTAACCAAGGAAACACTGTATCATTGCTGTTTATAAGCACTTTGTTTACTTTTGTTTTTCGGTCTCATGCAGATATTTATGTATAGTTTCACAAAACTGAAGTCAGACCATTCTGTGTTTACTTCAAATTTCGAAACGATACAATCTAATTTAGATTAAATCTGCTCGTGTTGCATGTATGCAGCATCTTGGATGATGATTAAAATGCAGCGGGTTTTAAATGGAAAGAACACAAACAAAGCCTACATTTTTGTTTATATAAAGAGATTTTTTTTAATTCGTGTTTTAAAATTTAAATTGAGTTTTGTTATTTACATAATATTTAAATTGCTACTTAGCAGACGCTTTTACCCAAAGCGACTTATGGCGCTGTTCCACTGCATGGTACGGTTCGGCACGGTACGGCTCAGTTCGGGTCGGTTTGCGTTTCCACTGCAGTTTAGTACCGCTATAGAGTGGGCGGGATTATTCACTCGTCGTTATAATTGCGCCGCCTCTACTGCCGTGACATCATCGTAAACGCGCCACAAACAAACTCACAACAAAGAAAGGAGACGGAATAGTGTTCTTCATTCTCGGCATGTGGATGTTTTTAACAGCAATGGAGAGGACTATGAGAATGCTTGGGATTTACCCCCAGCAGCAGAGACTGTGGTGCAGTGCCACGGGCTGTAGATGAGGAGGGCAGGTGTGCTGCGTTACTTGATTAGTTAACTATTCATGTAGCGTGTTCTGTAAAGTGAATTATCAATAAACTTTTGAATATTTCAAAATTTACAATGTATCCCTTGTTTTTTTTATTTATGTGATGGTTTTTATAATCGTGGCAATCATTTGTCGTTTTCAAGAGGTTCATTACGTGCTCGTACAATAATACATTTTTAATATAGTCTGGAGGTACACTTATTCGATCAGATTGTTTTTAATTGAAGCAAAACACACATACAAAGGTACAAATATAAACAGAAGACATACTCTAAAAATATAGCAAGTTCAAAAGTATATACATAAAGCTTTTCCTTCGGCGTCGCACCATCAAGCTCTCACTGGATCCGCTCCTCGGCTATCAACGAGAGGAACGTCTGTACTTCCTCAGACAACGACACTGCTATTTTGTGCTTGATACAAAAAGGTGCGTTTGTTCAAACAAAAGTTGCGTCCGATCCTTCGCTGGCTGTGCGGATTTAAATCTAGCGGGTATATGGGTCTCATGTCGCAAGTTCAGTCACGCAGTAATGACGATTTTCTCCGGCCAATCAGTGATCAGTAGAGTTTACACGTCACGTTTTGGTAACGGTACGGATCGCTTGGAACCCCGGCCGAGGTGGTACTAAAAAAGTACCAGGTACTAGGTACAGTACTCAGTGGAAAACCCCCCAAAAGTGAACCGTACCGAACCGTACCATGCAGTGGAAAAGCGCCATTACAAATGAGGACAATAGAAGCAATCAAAACCAACAAAAGAGCAAGTGCTATATTAGTTTTGATTTCACAAATAAATGTGCAGCAATTGAATTTATAATTGCTCTCAAATCTGCTTTAGTGAATCGAATGGTGAGTGATTCGTTACATCCCTACAGAAGAGATAAGCTGAAAGGGCGTGTCGTGTGGTCACCTGTGTGGCGATGGCGGAGAACTTGAGCGCTTGCAGCGTCTCGTCGTAGGTGGAGGCGCAGGGGTTAATGTTGACCAGCATGCAGGAGCGGCCGTGACCACAGAAGAAGCTCTGCAGGACACGGGTTAACTTGCTGTCTCTGAAGGGGACCACCAGCGGAGGACGAGACCTGCGGCGAGGACAGTGTATATCATCAGCTGGGCTCCACACTGCCACCTATAGGTGCTATTTTGTGGCCATTCATTCTGACAGTGTGACTACATGTGGTCACACTGGTGCGAGTTGTAAGCGCTGCATGTGAGAAACATCAAACGGCAAAGTGCACTACTCGTCCGTCGTCTGTTATAAACATCGCGGACAGAGAACATCAGAACTATAACCATGGTGTTGTGGCAGAAATAATCATATATTATCACAGAGTTAGTAGTTTAGAGAGAGAAATTCAAGCACTTTAAAGCTCTAAACATCATCCATTTGGAGTGAGATGACAAAAATATGCTTTATGGTAAACAAACACTTTTTTTAAGTAATAATAATAAAAAAACAACAACATCAAATTACCACTATAACCAGTAGATAGCAGCACTTATTGGCTACTAATTTATACTTTATATGTTGGAATAATAAAACCACTATTATATAATCAAATTGCGTCAGTTTTGCACTTTATTGTGTATGAAATATGATTCGGTTGAGCTAAAAAATAAAGATGGTGTCTGAAAGTCACGTTTGGTGGTTAGTTTGTGTATAAATGTATATTTCTGAATAACTTTTTGCACTTTTGGGGTTATTTCTAGCAAGAAACCAGTGTTTTGTCGTAATTAAATATTAATTTAGTCATCACCAATACTCGTTCTATATTGTTTATAGATCATTAAACCGTTACAAAGCCCGTCCGGACTCAGTTTCGAGAGGTGTTTCCGTGCTAAAGCGCTGCTTTAAGTCATTGCCTGACAGGGCGGCGAGTCAGCTGCCTACGTTTACGGATGCAGTCGTATTTATAAGCTAAAATAAATCGTTTAATTAAAGCTCCCCATCTGACTCGTTTTTGTAGAGTTGCTACTGAGTTTTGAAGTCAGCAAAAAGTAGCATCACACATATAACCGATCATTGTTTACATTATTATCACTTCAGAAAACTTGTGCACATCCCTATTAATAGTCCTACTGTGTATTGTGTATGTAGCTAGTGTTGTTGTAATGCTTAACTATAACAATTAATTTGAAATAACCCAATACATGTATTAAATAACTCTTACTGTTTGGGATTTAAGACAAGTCTGGGGTTAGTCTGCAGCGCTTATGGCCAGCAGCGGTCACTCACTTATTGGTTTGATTGTGTCTCAGAGCCGTGATGCAGCGGCCCAGCGTCAGCAGAGACGTGTTGATGTTGTTCGCCTCCTTCATTCTCTCGCCATTCTGCTGGGTTTTACAGCGCTCAGACCCCGCCAAGTCACACACAGAGAGCCTGCCGGGACCAAACACATGACAGCTCCACATTAAATCGACAGGGTTCGGTCCAATACAGCAATTACATCGGTGGATGGACTCACTCGCTGATTCTGGTCCGGTTTCCCAGCTCCGCTTCAGGCTTGACGTGCAGGACACGGATGGTAAAGATGCTATGGCTAACAAATAACACATTATTGTTATATTTTCCCATCAACATGATACATGTGTCGGCAGCTTAAAGTTAGTAAAAGTCTGCATAATGATGATGCATATCTGATAGTTATGGAAAATAAATCAAATGCATGATTTGGTTCGATGATAGGATTTTGAGATGCAGGGATTAAATGATTAATGCTACAAGCTCAGATGTTTGAGTAAGATTGCACAGCATCGCTCGTGGTGTACCTGCGGCTGGAGTTGTGGTTTAAGTGAGTGCTGGCGAAACTTTGATTGCGTTGTCCGACTTTAAGCACTTTCCAGGCCTCTTCTGCACTTTGTACCTGAATCCAGGTCAGATCTAAAGCACGGAAACATTCTGCATCATAACAATTCAAAGATATGTGGAAATTATTACGTATTTAAATTAATAATTTCTGTTCTGTTTGCGACTTATATCTCGAGATTTATTTCCATGATGATAATTCACACGCATCCACAGAGACAAAAATTAAGGTGCTGTGTGCACAAACATAATGTAATATGCGTTTCATTCATACTGGACTCCAGAGGGTTCCCTCAGAATCAGAAGTTGTTCAACCCCTACTAACCACAAACTATCCTAAAATAGCCGTTCCCAGCAATCTGGCTTTGAATATACACATTTTAGAAACATTTGACGATAACGAGCTTTTAAAAAGCTATCACCTTTGATTATATGCTTGTTTTTATTAACCAGCTGGAGAGAAATAACAGCTGTTCTTGCCTCCGGTTTGGTTTTCTTTATGTCTTACGATCAGCCGTGATTAATCTACTCTATTAATTAAAAGGCTGTTTATATGCATATTCACTAATTATGAGAGGCACACACACACACACACACGTAAGAGACTCACAATTGGTGACACTATCTTTATTTGAATAAGGCAACATAATATCAATATTTCTATGAATAAATCTCTGACAGAGGCTATCAGCCAATCACTGTGTGCATAGTTAATAAGCACTCTGACATCACCCGTAGCAATGAGCTAAACCCCGCCCCCTTTACTCCGCCCATCCCTAGTTTGAGATTCTTACCCTTCACGTAAGGATTCCCATGTTTGTCATCGCTGAGGCGTAGCGTGGCTCTCTTGCGGGACTGAAGTGAAGGTGGAGCGTCCAGGAGATCGTACAGAAACTCGTTATAGATCTCATAAAACGAGACCCAGACGGAGAACTGCACGCCCTGCTCAAGATCCTCCCCGCCGCTGAGACACAAGCCATTTGCCTCCAAACACATGCCATCCGAGTCTGGACGACAAACACAAGACATCTCGAGTTTTAGCTCCGCATCGGGGACAAAATGCTGCATTCGAGATCTTAAACATCTCTAACAAACAGCTGGAATATGGCACTTTTATAAACAACGGCAGTCTCTTGTAGGGCTGTAAAAATACATTCGAATTTTGTCGTTAAATATGATCAATATTCAAATTTAAAAGGCATAAGGGGGGGTTGTCTTATCTCCTGAGGCCACATATCTCAATTATCACCAGTAAAGTATGGAGTACCACAAGGATCTGTCATAGGTCCTCTGCTATTTCAATATACATGTTACGGGATTGATTTCCATTGTTATGCTGATGATAAGTTAAATATATTAAGTTTCTGCAATATATAAATCTATTGTAGAAACTTAAGTTTCCGTAAAGCTGCTTTGCAACGATTGAATCGTGAAAAGCGCTATACAAATAATCTTGAATTGAGCAAAATATTACTAATGCACGTTTTCTTCAAAGCTGTAAAATAACACGACTATATTTGAAAAAAAGTGCATAATGTTTAAAAATAATGCATATATAATTAAGTTCCTTAGGTTATAAACAAAACAGTAGCATGTATAGTTTAAGGACTGAAAACCAATCACAAAGAGGCTTTCTTTATTTAAAAACATGAGATGCAGCAACTATTTTTTTTAAAGTTGAACTTGTTAATTTTACATGCTTTCTAAACTGTGAGACACGAGTGCAACGCTGATAGAAAATGTGTTCTGTGTGAACGGCTTGGATTCAGTTTGGAGTTAAACAACATCAATGTTCTCTTTTTCTGTAATATTGTGAATGAGCAGCGCTGCATGCAGTGGCTTTAACTCGAAAAAAAGCATTAAAATGCATCATCGTTTTTCCATCTCGGGTGCCACTGATAAGCAGCATCTAAAATTAAAATGCAACGTTTTGACAGCCCTAGCCTCTTTGTTTAAGTAGCCTAGCATATCACTATTGAGTTCAGACAAAGTCTGAGCGGAGTGTGAGTAATTGTGTGGTTGTTGTAGCTCCTCACCCTCCAGCTGTGTTGTGATGCGGCTGGTCGCTGAGAGTCCGCTGACGCCGCTGTCCCAGGACAAACCTGCGCGCAGACGAGACTGATGTCCAGCCGTGCTCTCCTCCTGAACAAAACAAAGACACTTAAGGTGCGTTCACACCAGACGCGAATGAAGCGTTACGCGCAAATGATTTACATGTTAAGTCAATGCAAAGACGCAATAGACAATCCTGCGGCGCTATTCGCGCGAATGAGGCGGCGCGAATTACGCTGCGTGAATAGAGCGTTTGACGCGCTAATCGCGCGAGTTGAAAAATGTGAACTTTGGCGGCTATTCGGCCGCGTTAACCAATCTTGCTTGCTCTAGCAGTGACGTGATTACGAGCGGAGGCAGAAAATCCAAAACAAACGGATCGATCGCCTGCACCCGCTGCAGACCTTTTACAGCAACTTTATGCTTTTCTGACTTTGCATGCGACTGTAAGGATTTTATGCCTAAACTAGACAACTCCAACGCCTTCTTACACCGTGTGCAATAGGCTTGATACCGATTGTTTGCGACGGGCTTGAGCCAACTACTAAACGCACCGTCTTCGAGCCATTGCCCGTTAAATGTACACTTTCCCATTGTGATAGACCGGGAGATTTCAGTTAAACCAAGCAGTGACTCAACGACATACAGTAATAAGCTGAGGAGACTCTTGCGAACATAGACTGTAGGCCTAGGCTACAGTCGAACATTGGCAGTGAAGCTTGGGAGTTCGCGCAGGCTTCTGTGAAAGTCCTTTGCTGCACTGCCACATGGACCTTGTAGTTCTAGAATGCTGTGAGACCACTCAGATTCCTCAGACAGAACTACAACAGGCGAAACGAATGAATGCCGCCGCCAGCGCATTTTCGGGGGGGAAAAGGCAATGGTAGAACAAGCATATCAATTTAAGACGTGGCTAAATGTAATTTATGACCTTGTATGGAAAATCCAGACGTTTTTATGGCCTAAAATTCTTAATATTAAATTTAAGACATTTTATGACTCTGCGGAAACCCTGAGTAACACATACAGCTGTATCCTCGCCAAAATGCAATAGTGAAAAGAGACCCGTCTCTCAGTGTCACGTTACGAACGTTATTTAAATGACACCGGTATTGCTGTATTTAAAAAATGTATATCATAAGAAAAATAAGACACCGGTATGAACCGCCCAGCACTAGTAACTTGTAACCTATTACATCTCCAAAGTACCTCTCTCTTTACCTCTTTGAGCAAAGCATCCCGCCGTATTTCCTCAGCACGGACCTCTCTGGCGTCCAGTTTCCGGACCTCCTGGCTCAGTACGGGCTTGAGGTCCATGTCAGAGTACAGCCGTCCAGACAGCTTCAGGAACACAGAGACTAACGCTCGTGGCAGCAGACCCGCCTCTCCACCCGCTCCTGTACAATGACAGACAATATCAACCCATCCAGCTGAACACAAACACGTGCACCCCCCCAGCGGCCGTCGTACCCTGTATGCTGTAGGTCTTCCCCGAGTTGGTCACGCCGTACGTGTAGAGGAGCCGGTTTTCTCCACGCAGAACATCTCGTATCATCTCTCTTATGGTGTGATCGTAGACCTCCTGCTGAGAGCTCCGCTGTCCAAAAATCTGAGAAACGTCACATGCAGAGTCAAGCTTGTCAGTAACAATTACTTTATAAGCATCTTAACATGGTGGATGCTGGGGGGGGGGGGGGCGCACGAGTACTGCGGGCCATCAGCGGAAACTTAAAATAAATAAAACAATAAACAGCTTACTTAGAATAGAAGATGGATCGGTTTGTGAAAGGGAAGAGAGAAGCCATAGATGAAGTCACACAGACCCACGCAGGTGCTGGTAATTAAAAGCTAAATGTAGAAATTATAACGAGGTATATCTTGCTCTCGGCTTCACTCACCGTGTCTACAGCTGTCGACCCGCGCCGCAACAGCGAGATGCGGTCTACGCTGGACACACGCGACAAAACGACCATTTGAACTTTGTGACAGCAAAGCTCAGCACAGAACGAGGCATCAGTTTAATGTTGAGGATTTGTGGTTTTGCATCCAGTGTCACTGATAATAATAATAACAGGATCTACTGTATTTGTGGCGGCGATACACAATGCTCGCGTCCGGTGTAGACAGGATTTTTGATGTTTAATTATTTAGTCGTCTGAGGTGGGATTGGGGATTTCGGGGTGGGGGGGTTTCAGCAACAGTCACAGCACTGTTTTGTGTCTCTAACATGAAGATGATTCATTTCTGAATGATTCATTCGTTTAAATGATTCGGTTCAATCGCAGCGACTCACTTATTAACACTGACTCGCTGCCACCTGCTGGCGGTTTTAATTTCACATTTACACTACCTTTATATTATTTAAATATTAGTATTCAAGCTTTTGTGTTTCCTCTGCACTGCAATGATTAATTTAGCTGACACTGGTTTAAACTTTAATTTGCATGGTAACAGCCCATATGTCGTCTTATTATAATTCGCTGATTACACTTAAGAATTTGACTCAAAAGATAATGCACACTTGTAGAAAAAATGGCTTTGTGAAAAGTAAAAATGCCCATAAAAGCAATACAATAAAATATTAATTTCTATCAGTACGAACCGATCTCCACACAGAATATCAAACACATTAGCAGTCAGTTCAAAATACCAGTACAATAACACACTCAGCAAAATATGGAGATATAATTGTATGACTATCGCAGTTGATGCATTACCTTTGTGAAGGTGAACTTGTGCAGGCTCTGAGTGACGCCTCTCTCTGCACTCTTCATGTTGTGTGAGTCTTTAGGCGCTCGGAGAAGCAGACTGTCCTCACACTGCACATCCACACAGCCCTGAGGAGCACAAACAGAACTTCACTGTTAGCCAAACAAGCCCTTCCTTACTGAAACCAAGCAGCGCCCCCCCCGCTCGCTCTCGTGAAACAACACGGACGTGACTACAACTGTAGTTCATCGACTGGCTGCGAAAGGGAGTCAATCCCATAACCTCCAATGTTAAAATACACAACTTTTACAGCAGAAAAACGTATGTTTATAACCTGGTACAAAAGTGATTTTGATCTATATAGCTAATTTTGCCCTTCGTGATAACTGTGAGGGGGAGTTTTTTTTTTTTTTTTATAACTCATCCGTTTAAATTATATTAAGCCTTAAAGTTCTGCATAATTAAGGGCGTGGCCACTTGAGTGACAGGTGGATTGCCGCTGCCATCACCACTGTTGCGCTTGGTGGGCGTGGTTTCAGCAACCACCATTTTGCCCATTTTCGATTATCCGGGAGTGACGCGCAGCCAAGATGGCGACGGCCGGCTCCGCCCACTTTGAGCTTCAAAAAGCCTCTCCAGAAACCTACAGGTGACGTCACGTCCATGTTTGTTACAGTCTATGACTTAAACCAGTGTTTGAGGAGAGTGTGTCAGATACCTGCTCCTCGCCCCGCTCGTGCTCCGCTTCAGTCAGAGGACGGATCCGCAGGAAAACCTTCAGCTTCTCCGAGCCGTCGTCAGCGCTGCCTCTTCTACTGACATCGGGCTTGATCTGCGCCAGACAAACAGATGAAAGATGCATTCACATCAGAGCCTGCGCTGCTCACCAACTTACAGCTGGCCTTAATGAACTGAGTAATTGTGAAGGATTATAACCCGTATAAGAGACCACTGAACAAACAGTAATCGTCAGCCTGGGGCAAGTTCAGCTAAATTGAACAATATAGCGTTATGACTATATGATTAATAAATCAAAAGCAGTCATAAGCAGCACAGGTATATTTGTAGCATTAGCCAACAATACATTGTATGGGTCAAAATTATACATTTTTCTTTTATGCCAAAAATCATTAGACACGTGTCATCACGTGAATTAAGCTTAATTAATATTTACTTTAATAATCATAATACTAATAGAATAATTGTTCATTTACGATACACCTTTTTAGCTTGAACCTGCGAAAAATATCTAAAGACATATGAGACATATTCATTATCCATTGTAACCCGAAAACACAAAATATAATTTAAAAAGCAGGTAAAAAAAACTTGACAAATCAATATGGAAAATTATTTCTTATTAATATTGTAGATTATGGCTTATTTTCACAGACTCTTCTTAAGAGTGTAGCACACTAACTAACTACAATACACTGAATTATTATCAGAATGTATAGTTTACTAACTAATAATTGTTAACTAATAAATGTGCGAGTGTTCAATAATTCAATGTTTTAAAAAAAAAAAAAAAATATTATGACATTATATTATGACATATTATATTATGCATTTATTTCATTTTACGAACAAATGTGACCCAAGCACAAAACCAGTCATATTTTTCGAAATTGAGATTTATGCATCATCTGAAAGCTGAATAAATCATATTTCCATTGATGTATGGTTTGTTATGATCAGACAATATTTAAAAATCTGGATTCTGAGGGTGCAAAGAAAATATAAATATTGAGAAAATCACCTTTAAAAGTTTTTTTAGCAATGCATATTACTAATCAAAAATATTGTTTGATATATTTACATGATCTTAATATCCTAATGATTTTTGGCATAAAAAATCAATAATTTTGATATCTGTAGCTATTGCTACAAATATACCCAAACGACTTAAAACTGCTTTTGTGCTCCAGGGTCACAAATATTAAATATAGTTTTGCTGAGATTTGACGCAGTGACACAATCTTGCGCAATGACATCACAACGTCGTTTAGCAACAAATTGACCTTCCTTTAGTAACATTTATTAGAAAATATTTTATAAAAATAGATCTATAAAGCCTTTCTTCACAGACATTAAGTGGGAAAAAGCTTGGTCACTCCCTTATAGATTCGGTATGTCTAACAAACTTAGGGAATTACATTAATCATAACATTTATGTTAGTAATTATACTCTGTAAAAATGTATGGATATTGATGGAAACTGCTGTTTTTGTTCAGATCAACCAGAAAAATTGGTACATATTTTCTATGAATGTAACTACTCCAAAACATATCCCTGTATGTCCAAGAAAAAACTGCTTATTTGTGATTTTATTTTGAATCAAAAAGCACATCCGTTAACTTTATGCTGAATCTTATGATTTTATTTGGTACGTTTCATATCCATAAAAGTAAAATAAATAATTCTAAACCTTGTTTGAAGGTTTTTATGGTTGATGTACATTCATATATGGACTCTCTTCAGGTTATTGATGTCATAAAAATGTAAAGATACACTTGTATTTGCTAAAGAGCTGAATTTAGTTGAAAAGCGATCTAATATATGATGAATTTTGGATTATTGACATTTAGTTGCTGTATTTTCTTTGTATTATTGTCAAAATGTATACTTATATATTTAATGTAGACTGTAAACCCACGTTTATTTATGTTTTTATTTGGATGTCTTGATGTAATTGTATTTTTTATTTGTTGTAGTTATAATAATAATAAAAAAACCTTCCTTTAGTGATGTCAACACTGATCATACCTCATGAGTGGGAGTCTGTGGGTCTGCAGCACAGGTGATGACAGAGATCTCCGGCAGAAGAGACACAAAGCGCTGGGATCTGATATCAGCAGCTGTGGACTCGAACACAGCCCCACACTCCTCGTCATCGGACAGAATCCCGCACGGAGACGCCAGAGCCATGACCACGCGCCTACACACACACACACACACACACGGTGTTTACAGTCGAAATACTCACTAAACACGAGTCACTCGGTTAGCCTTGTTACTGACTCGGGTTTGTGATACATTGTGATATAGCTAACAACAAAATACGACAACAAATGAACACGAATAGTTTATTTTATTGACCTGAAAGATGTGTTAGCTGTTAGCAGCTAGCATCGCATATTCGAAAAGACTCCTAATAAACAACCGTGACGTTACCTTGTTTTATGATGTCCTCCGGAGGAAAATATAATTCTAATGTACTTCTAGAGCTATATGAGTGACTCCTACAGCTAAGCTAGAATCCGAACATCTAATCTGGACACAGTTAGTACAGTAACTAAGCTAAACAACTCATCCGCATAGCTCACTAACGGTTACTGAGATATTCGAACGCCGCGGTCAGGACGCTCCACCAATCACCGCGCACCTGAGCAACTCCAACTGGCCAATCAGACACGCCGGAGGAAATACTTTGCTTTTGATTGGCCAGCGCGCGGTGCTTACACTCTCTTTGGAGGTGTGGCCAGGGGCATGATTCACGTTTGAAAGCTTTAGCTTAAACATTTGAGTCTCTTAAATGTATTTCAAATTAAATTCGGAATCTGGTAGAGTTTAAAAAACCCGCCAAACTTGTACAGTGTCAAATTGTATTGGTGTGAAACCAATGCACAACAATCGCAGTCACGTGCCTCGGAATGAAGAAGCGCGTGCAAAAGTCAAACTTAGCTCCAAATAACATTATTATTATTTACTCAAAACTTTAGGGACAAATATAGCAACTTCTTGGACCAACCTGATCTAAGTTCTCATCTTGCCCACTGATCTACAATCATCTTTGTATAGATCAGTGAATTTGCATAATTTATGATGTCATATAGTGACATTAAAGCAGCAGTAGCACTGTTTAATCGACTAGTAAACACTTCACAGATTGAAACAACAAGTTGAGTTTCTATCTAAACTGACTATTAAATGTTAAAGTTGTCGGATCAGTATTTTGATGAGAGCTGACAGCACACTTGGGTGGAGTCTAACTAACACTGATTTGAAGCTGATCACAAGTTTAGACAAGTATTGATCCATGTTTAATGCTAAGTGGCCGCTCCCTGGTCTGTCATCTACTGAGGTACATCAAGTAAAGTCAAGAAATCGTTTGAAAACACCTAATAATGTTGTGATATTTCATTTAAAATGATGATGAACGGCTATACGAATAATCAATAGACTGAGTCTTTGGTGCTCTCCAAAGGATAAGTATGATGCATGGACATCTGCGTCCAAGAGGAGGGTTGAGATAAAAAACAAACAAATTAATATTATTAATAACTGTAAGACCAATCATGCAGAGATCGAACTAGCAATTTTTGATAGAAAATTACATTTTCATGTCAAACTACAGATTACATTAATGTTTTAATCATTAGTTTGAGTTGATCATTTGTGTAATTGTGTAGTTTTAATATACTTGTGTCACAGATAAGTTTATTATGTATATCGTTTATCCAATCGCTTTAATTAAGCGTTAATCTGAGACATTCATGAGTAAATCCAGATGTGTGGAAGAATTAGAACATTTCTGTATATATACTCAGTTATTTATTAGTTTACATTGATTTGATTTATGTATCTTTATGTGTTAATGACTACAGTGATTTAAAGTGTTTTAATGCACTATCACTGTTAGGTGTACACTGATTTTGGCCTTTTAATGTAATTACTTAATGCATTAAGACACTTTAAATGTTTTAATTATAACGTTTGTTTATGGGAGTAAAATGCTTAATGTTGTTTAGCATGTTTGCATATATATTCTGGGCTCTATATTGCCACCTATATTTTATTAGCAAACCGAATTTAGTCTTATTTATTTATTTGGTCTTTATCACTGTTGTCCTCCATTAATTGCACCATATTAAATGTTTATATATTGCAATGAGAGAAAATGAAATTCAGCGTGCTGCGTTCATGTTCTGGGTTCATCTGCTTACCTGTACATATATAGTAGGCCTATATAATTTATAAACTATACCGACTTTGACCTTTTCATATCAATTTTTTTACTGCAATAATAACAAACAAATATTACAGTATGCATAAAACAAACAGAAAATACAGTACGTACATAACATACATCATCTCGGCTTTAATGCTGCCTTCAATAAAGTCATATACCCTCACCCACAAATAATTTCTTATTATTCAATAATGTATTTGATAATGTTATTATTTAACTTACAATTGGTAGCCTATATCTCCTGCCTGAGGGCATCAGCTCATACTCCTAATGGAGAAAATGTCTTGGATCACCAATCATGTTAATGCTCTGCTTCGTTACAGACCTCTCAAAATCTCCTGAGGAGAAATTAGGGACACCATACTAATTATTTATACAGCTCCAAATTTTGAAGTTGGGACCATATTGTAAAAGCCTAGCATTTAATAGAGTCGATAATTGAGCTTGACTTTAAGGGTTTATGTGCAGTTCACTTCATATTAGGTGTCTTCAGCTACTGTGTACTTAACAAAAGGGATCATGAATCGAGTAACCAACTTTTCCTTTCCTATAACGTCGACATATACTGTAAGAGGTCATTGCAAACTTGCATTTCCAGTTTCCTGTATTCGCATACATATGAATAGAAATCAAAAATTATAGTGTGTCAATTTCATATCTTATGAAGACGTGTGACAATTATAAGATACATTACAGTGTGATCTCTTAGCCAAACTAATATAAAACAAGCTTTAAAGGGTTAATTACCCCCGAAAATGAACTATCATTATTTACTCAGCCTCACGCCATTCCAAACCTTGAAGACTTTTGTTAATATTCAAACACAAATTAATATATTTTTTAATATTTAGTTTCTGATTTGATTAAACATCTCGTCCTGTGTGATCAGAGCCGGAGATCATCACTGTACTCGCGGCTGGTTCAGTGTCTCTTTGTGATCCGTAAGAGCAGAACCGGTTACAGAACCCATGAAACGCAAGATACTATTGTGAAGAATAGACCCGTTTAGGACTGCGGTCAAGCCAGCCGCGGTTGTGGTGACTTCTGCCTGTCCTATGAAGAATCACTCTTGAAATCTGGTGTTTTGATGCCAGAAGATAGACTTTTGAAATAAAGCCGAGAAGGTCTCCCGAATGTTTTTCGTGTCCTCCTTAAATAGTGTCTCTTCCAGTCGTGTTCAACACATTTCATATGCGTTTTCCTTAAACATACAATTCGATTCCTTCCTAAAGAGAAGGAGTCCCAAGACGTGTTTTTACAGGTTTTCCTATCTCGAAAATCGTCTGCACGTTCCGTCTTGCAGGCCTCATACACACACACAGTCCCATGCTTATAATGGAAGAATAACTTGATACACAAACGGCTAAATTCACCTTGATTATACTTGATTAATTCATATTTTGATTAATAAAAATCTTCTAGATGGTTTGAAAAACACGGTCAAGCCAGCCGAGAGAGGTCTAAATGGATGTGAAGAAGCTGGCATACCAGCGTTTTCTTTACACTTTTGCTTTTTTTACTTTTATTTTGTATTTTAATGTTTGTTAATACATTAATTGTCATATTAATGTGTTTTATTCATTTTACTGTGTGTGTGTGTGGTTTGCTCATTCTTTCAATTATTATTTGTTCAGAGTGATCCTGACTATTAATGTATTAATTTTACTGTAGTTTCAGGGAAAATTAAAGGCATCATCACCCCAAACATTCTTGCAAACACTCATAAAAAATGCCCCTTTATAGGTTAGCTCATTCTTTCAATGGATATGTATACAGAGTGACTCTGACTGTCACTGTATTCATTTTTAATTAATTTTACTGTATAGTTTTGGAGAAAATATCATATGCATCACTGTAACACTCATAACATAGGTTGTATTCAATTATATTTTTTATTATGTATTCTTTTTTTTATTTTCTGTATAGTTTTGGAGAAAATTTAAAGCAAAATGACCCACAACATCAAAATGCGTCCTGGCACTTGCACGGTGTCCCATTTTCCAACACTCATAAAAAGTGTTCATTTATAGGTTAGCTCATTCTTTCAATTGATATAAACAAACTGATTTATTATCTGAAACAATCCAAAATTGTCTGGGTCGTCTGGGACACAAAGGCAGCTTTTTCAGCCTTTTGACCACAAGATGTCGTTAGTGTGCACCGTGTTGAAGAGCTTTGAGTATCTGTAGCGAACACAGGGATGAAACGGAGGGAGAATCCACACGCAAGCACACGTTCAGTTGGAAACAACAACAACACAGATCAACCAATTACAACACACACCTCAACAAGTACCAACATCATCAAACTGTAATTAAGAAAAACTAAAACTAGTAGTGTCATTAGGGGGAACGTGGCACTAAAGAGCTGGACAGGTAAGGTGTGGGTTCGAATCCGGCTCTGGAAATGTACATGAGTAGACCCTGCAAATGGTCGATGCAATGCCCTCCCACTGCTCCAGGAAATCAGAAAACACATTTCACTCCTCACTAGTGTATGACAAATAAATTCATCTGAGCTTAATTTGTAGTTTTGTATCTCTATAGCTCTGCAAATGGTCGTGTGAACTGCCCTCCCTCCAGGACATCTACACCAGGCGGTGTACAAGGAAAGCCCGGAGGATTATCAAAGACTCCAGCCACCCGTCCCACAGACTGCTCTCTCTGCTGCCCTCAGGGAGACGTCTCCGCAGCATCCGATCCCGCACTAGCCGACTGAGGGATAACTTTTTCTCTCAGGCTATCAGGCTAATGAACAATCAGAACTAATACACCCTACATCACACTCCCACTTTACAATATGCACTGCACTTTAACACAGTTCAACTGGACTACACACACACACTGCACTAACACAACCTATCTGCTACCACTGGATACCATCCAATGCACATCCATGACATTGCGTATCCGGCCTATGTATAATCTGTTGCACATTTTTTTGCATACTATTGTGTATATATGTGTACATAATGTAAAATGTGTACATACGGTGCATAACGTGTATTGATAACTGTAAGTATGTCTAATAGTACACTGTGTGTACTGAGTATATGTATGTGTATTCTGCACATTGTCTTCTGTATACGTCTGTAAGTACTGTATGTACTGTCTATATGTAAACTGTTTCTGTCTGGAGCACGCTCTCAAGAATTTCACTCACCGAGGCACATGTGCTGTGGTGATGTGACAATAAAAGTGATTTGATTTGATATCTGCTACTGTGGTTCAGATCCTATTTGGGCAAAAGCTGGGTCACACTCCCTGTTTGGACTCTTTATTGTAGTAACAGTGTCAGCAATCTGTCGGTCAGCGTGACACTTCTTAGAAGTGAACCGTCTTGCCTGAAGTTAATCAGTAATGCATCTATTATCTATAACAAAGGGTTCTAAAACATGGCTTCTTATATGAAAAGTGTTCTCACGGCTCAGTTTGCCCCGGGTTCAGGGTAAGTTGACCCGAGTCAAGTCAGTGGGTAAGATGCACTGTCTGTGTGTATAATGACCATCTGACCAAATCTGATTCAAACTAATTTAATAATTTACTTTTACAAACGGTCATATTTATTTTCATAAAGGTAACTAACAACATAAAACCAACCAAATTAAGATTCAATGTCAATGTTTAATTGTTTGCGTTTCTGAAACAAGAGGCCAATGTTGAACACCAAAGTCGTACTAAGTTTGTTGGCCATTAAAGACTACATGTGGAAGATATATCTGATTATAATGTGATGAAAAGCATTTTCTGCTACTTATCAGAGAAGGATTTGGTGCACTAACTGAACGGTTTTAAAAACTTATTGTACAGGTAAGTTAATCAGGTTCTGCACTGTAACGCATACACATAGCTACAGACAGTAGCGTGTACAATACATCACGTTCAGCGCCAAAATGCATTGTGTGATTTCTGGGTAAAATAGCTTGGAAACTGAAAAGTTCAAGCATATATTTCTTTCCCCTCGATGCCCAAATTGAAGTTTTTTTTTGTAATTTAACACCCTTTTGTGAAGGCCTGCCCAATCTAACTATGAGTAAAATTAATTAATAATAATTTAGCCGTAAATACAATTCTCCACGTGATGAGCTTTCACCTGACGATCTCATCCGAGACTATCCCTCACGTTACATTAATGTTTAATTAGTAATATGTGCTACATTCAGTGCTATCGGAATAGGGCACTACAAGGATGCCTTCAATAGCGTCCGCGGCTGCCGGTAAGAGGAGTTCTCAACAGAGCTGTAAACTTATATTATTGAATTATTAATATTTTACGAGAGATCGTGCACAGCTGTTATTTATATTGCTGTGGAAGCAAGGTTAGCTACAATATTTGTACAATTTTATGATTGGTATATAAAGGCTACTACGAACACCTTTATCACAGAATAATTCAGAAAATATATAGTTTTTATACTAAATGATAGGCTATGTCAATCAGTAGGCTGCTGCATTTTTTATATAGTTGATTTATTTATTACCTGAAGATAAGTTGAAAAACACACATAAACCATATATTTTCGCAATCGTGTGTTTATTGTCTTATTCAGCTCAGCTATAGCCGTGTGCATTTGTCCATATTCATAAGTTTCTGCGCGAGAGCTCCCTCTGGCGTCGGGTATGAATGAAACATGCATATTCATATCTCCTCATTTTGGATATGAATAAATGTCAGGTCATTTCAATTTAAATCTAGAAACCTCTTTGTGAAAACACCTGCTCGAAGCTCGAATAAAGTGCAGGGGACGAATTTATATTTGTATTAAAATTAATATTAATATGCAGCTATCGTAGTTCTACACACAGCAATAAAAACAAAGGTGCTTGTTTTCTTTCGTTCTAAAAGCGTGTCGTTATAATGTTATCTGACTAAAAACTATTCATACTTTGAACTATTATTATTACAGTGTTTATTAGAGTGCCTTAAAAATAATTCAGAACAGGATTATATTTTAAATAAGACAATGTTTTCCTACAACAACAACAGCAGTAGTGTTTACAACAGCAAAACCACCTTAAACTCAACAACAACAATAATAATAATAATAATATCATTCCAGATTAATTAAGAGGTGCAAAACATATCTTTAACATTTAAATTAAAATGGTATTTTCTGCTCTGTGTTTCATTAGCTGCTGCATCAATACAGAAGCATTCATATCCATACACGCATCAGCAAAGAGCACAGCTCTATTAAAGCCGTGTCCACGTGTGCCTTTTATACTTTGAGCACTAATGCATGCATTCATATGACTGTAATCTTTACTGTGTTTCTTATCTGTGTCTGATGTAGAGCGAGCAGAAATCTGTGAAATATAACGACCCAAAGACGAAAGAACTGATAAAAATAAGCTGTTATAGGTGCAATAGTCATATTTCATAACTGTGCACAAGGTGTTTGTCACTTATTTGTGCATTAACGACGTGATCAGCAACTAATCGACTCGACTTTCATCACATAAAAATCAAATTAAATAAAATCAGAAGTCGTCTAATCCCTATTTATGCCAACATTTATGTCCAAACAACATATAAGTGAATTTTGCATAATAGGTGTCCTTTAAAACATTAACTTAATACCATTATTTATGCAGTTATGCACATCTGAGACGCATTAAATGCATCTAATGCACTTCAGATGCAGCTTCTATGCCACTTATGCTCTTATTATTCCAATCAAATGCATTGATTACATTTAAGAATCTGACATAATAAAACATGTACATTTAATAAAGCTAAAAAAACAACAGCAATCAAAAATGCATGGACAAAAAAATGCGGATCTGTATAATTAACCCATTTTAAAATGCTATTTTTGTAATAATGTTTTTTAATTTCACCTATAATCTGCCAAACAATAATCTTCTTTAAAGATAAAAAAACTAATTTGCGCTCCAAAGAATTCAAAAATCACATCAGATTAAGTTACAAGTTTAATTTTCATGTTTATGTAAAATAAAACATGGAAATAAATGGATCATAAATATTATTTAGTATAATAAAATTCCCTAAAATATAAAACAAATAAATGATTAATTTAATCAAATCTGTAGTTTCCACGCCAACACCCAGGGTAAATAACTATTAAAAATAAGTAGTTGTTATTATTGAATCCGAGAGCGTGACACAAAGCCTACAGCACTTATCAAGCTACACGATCGCGCCTGAGAAATGTGACTAAACTAGTCAATGGTCTGAGCTGAGCTTCTCCTCCCATCAGTGTTTGGAGACACACAGAGAGAGAGACACACATCTGAGCGCACTTCACTTTCAAACTAGTCAATGGTCTGAGCTGAGCTTCTCCTCCCATCAGTGTTTGGAGACACACACAGAGAGAGACACACATCTGAGCGCACTTCACTTTCAAACTAGTCAATGGTCTGAGCTGAGCTTCTCCTCCCATCAGTGTTTGGAGACACACACAGAGAGAGACACACATCTGAGCGCACTTCACTTTCAAACTAGTCAATGGTCTGAGCTGAGCTTCTCCTCCCATCTGTGTCTGGAGACACTCAGCGCACTTCACCTTCACGCTTGTATCGCTCGAGCGCTGCGACTAATATGAGCTGCCCAGACTACGACGAGCGCACCGCGTTCCTGGGAGAATGGGGACCTTTTCAGAGGACCGTGTTTACTCTTTTGTGTTTGAGCATTATTCCCAACGGCTTCACCGGGTTATCCATGGTTTTCATGGGCGATACACCTGCTCATCACTGTCTCATCCCCGCAGCTCTGAACATCACGGAGGAATGGAGAAACGCGTCTATTCCTCTCGACGAGGAGGACTCTCGGTTCAGTCAATGTTCAAGACACCGTATGGACATCGTGAGAAGCTATTCGGACCGAGGTCTGCTCCCGTGGGTGGATGTGAATGTCTCGGCTATTCCCCGAGAAGACTGCGTGGACGGCTGGGAGTATGATCAAGGGACATACATCTCCACGGTCGTTTCAGAGGTAGGCTAAAGTAATGCAATTGTTTTTTCAAAAGTTAAATATGTCCAGAAAACTTATATGACAAATAAGGCAGCGGCTATTTACACTAAAGGTGGGTTGAGTAACCAAAAACTGTACAAAAGTAAAAGTACTTATACAAATATTTACTCTAGTAAAAGTAATAGTCTGAATAAATACTTAAGTATCAGTAGTTAGTTACTAGTTGGATCATATTCTGTATTTCTATAGTCTATTTTTATTTAGATATAGATAAATAAATAAATATATATATATATATATATATATATTTATATATATATATATAATATATATATATATATATATATATGTGCCGTTCAAAACACACTGCAAAATGTTTTTTTTTAAATGTATTTATTTCAGTGATGCAAACTAATATATTAGACTGATTTCTGAAGGATCATATGACTCTGAAAACTGGAGTAACAGCTGATGAAAATTATGATTTGCGTCACTGAATTAAATTATATTTCGACGGGGTGAAAGGCGCCTTTGATATTATTTTCCTCTAAACCACTAGATGGCACAAAAACATGGCTTGGCACTTTCCAAAACATTCACTTTTCAAGATAGGCCCTGTCCCAAATGGCACCCTAAAGGTCAAAGTATACTTCACTTTGTACGCGTACGCGAGGGACAGCGTATAGTGCACGCGACGCAAATTTTGTCATCAGAATAGTACGCACGTACTGTACGCGCACCCCTGGATTTTTGTAACCGCTCGTACTTTGTATGCGCAGGTCGCACATGCGCATTAAACTCTCTTGCAGTAATTAGTTTATCCACAAGGTTTAGCCCACAGAGGGCTCCTGATCCCCAGTTAAGCCCAGGAAGTACTCCTAACTTTCAGTTAAGCCCAGAGAGAGCCCCAGTCCCCAAATCCAGACCAGGGAGGGCTCCTGCTCCTATGCCTGGCCAATTGAGGGCCTTTAGAGCCGGGATTTTCCCCAAGTTTTTTTATGGGGTAGTAGGGCTCCAGTCGTAGGGGCAGGGGCTGGGGCCGCGTAGGCCTCCTGGGTTCCCTGATCTGCCATAGCTCCCCGAGCTTGCAGTTCCACCATGGCTCCTGGGACTGCCTGATCCGCCATGGCCACCTGAGCTCCCTGTTCCGTCCTGGAGGCCTCCCGTGTCTCCATCAGGTACCAAGCCTCCAGGACGCCCCCCCCCCCGGTGGATATGTTATGGCGCGGGACAACCACATGCTGGTTAGTAATAAATTAGTTATTAAAAGAGCAGTATATCACAAAAGAGAACTCAATTCAATCAGTCGGACTGACTGCTAAGGGTACTATTGCTAAGCATTTCTGCTTAGTACCCTTGCCACCTTTGCATAACTATTCTATTTAGGGAATTAGATGTGTAACTTCTAGCAACTTAGTTTAAAATGTATTTTCCTTCTGCAAATTAATATAATCATGTTAAATGTGCATTGTTTGTTCAATCACAGTGGGATCTGGTGTGTGCAGATGACTGGAGGGCTCCGCTGACCTCCTCAATCTTCTTCTGTGGTGTTTTGACTGGCTCTGTGATCTCTGGACAGATGTCGGACAGGTTAAAAACATCACAATATGAATATTATAATTACATGCTGATTGTGTTTTTAGATCACTGGTAGAGCTGAAATAAACAGTTGACATTATCAACAACACTGCTAATAAAACAAAATAGCGACAATTATTTTTGTTGTCTAATAGGAGTTTAATCTCATATGATGTATGAGTAGAATACAGTGTCCAAATTCAAAGGCTGCATCTTTCAAAGCACATATACTTCAGGAAGTTGAAACACAATACTTACTGTACTCCAGCATTTTCTCTAAAAAAATCTTGTTGTCCTTCAGCGTGCAGTGAATCTCAGGATAGTCTGGGATGTGAGTGATTGAGTTGTTGTATCCTTCTTTGTCTAAGAAAGGAAGGATTTATTTTGAGGCCACATTTGAAGGAGTCTTTGAACTGGGTTAGCCATGGTGATTCAATCAGTCTTCGAATTCAGCCTTTGAAGGATTTAATTGGGACACATGTAGTGATGTAGTGGGACACAGTGGAATTGGGACACATGTAGTGGGACACAGAATGCCAATGAATATATAAGCTGCCTGATTCTGAAGTGACTGATTTAGCAGTACTTCACGCATCGCTAGATTATTGAAATGGACTCCACAAGTTATGTGACCGACTCAAGAACAAGTCCAGATGGGAACTTCATCCCCAAGAAGGATATCAGATCAAGCATCCTCGCCACAGCTGCTATCTTTCACTCTTTCGAACGTCTTCACAAGCTATAAGTTACTTTTAATGCTCAGGTTATTGGCAACATGCGTGTTGCTATGGCTTAGGCTCATTTAGTTGGCAATGTGTGGCACTATCTGTGTGACTGGCATACGCTTGTCGTTGCAATATGCTGCGCTTAAAGGAGGATACAATGCCATTTCATGCTTTCTGAGTTGTTTACACCTTTAAGAGTTGGATTGTTATGTGCGCTGCTCAATGCGTTTCATTAATGGTACGGAAGTCATCGGCAGCGCAAACAGTACTTGCTTTTAAGTCTTTTAAGATGTGTTTTTGAATGTGAGGAAAATATAACCTTATTCAGTGTTATGAATGAATGAATGATGCACTTATATAGCGCTATATTGTGTATTGCTGTACACCCAAAGCGCTTCACAATCATGTGGGGGGCGGGGTCTCTCCTCAACCACCACCAGTGTGCAGCATCCACTTGGATGATGCGACGGCTGCCACAGGACAATGCCGCCAATGCGCTCACCACATACCAGCTACAGGTGGAGAGGAGAGAGAGTCATAGAGACAATCAAGTGTATGCGCTCACCACACACCAGCTACAGCTGGAGAAGAGAGAGCGAGTCATAGAGCCAATCAAGTGTATGCTCTCACCACAAACCAGCTACAGGTGGAGAGGAGAGAGAGACTTAGAGCCAATCAAGTGTATGCTCTCGCCACACACCAGCTACAGATGGAGAGGAGAGAGAGTCATAGAGACGATCAAGTGTATGCGCTCACCACACACCAGCTACAGGTGGAGAGGAGAGAGAGACATAGAGACGATCAAGTGTATGCGCTCATCACACACCAGTTACAGGTGGAGAGGAGAGAGAGACATAGAGACGATCAAGTGTATGCTCTCACCACACACCAGCTACAGGTGGAGAGGAGAGAGAGTCATAGAGACAATCAAGTGTATGCGCTCACCACACACCAGCTACAGGTAGAGAGGAGAGAGAGTCATAGAGACAATCAAGTGGATGGGGATTATTAGGAGGCCATGTTTGACAAGGGCCAGTGGAGGGAATTTGGCCAGGACACCGGGGTTACACCCCCACTCTTTACGAGAAGTGTTATGTGAACAGTGGATGCAGTTTGTTTTTCCGGGACAGTAATGTAGTTTCACAAGCGTGTTTGTTTGTTCCCGTCATTTCTGTGATGAATATTTTATAACAAGGTACATTCTGACACTGGATTTGCACATTGTTTGATACTAAAATACAGAGCAGTCCCAGTGATAACGATCCCTGTCATGATTAGGGGCTGCTGTAAAACTGCATCAAATATCTGTGATTGTTGCCAATCGGCCCGTAAGTGATCATCAATCTTCAGCTCCATCCACGGCTCGCCTCCAGTAGCTCGGCTGTTTTCAGAGAGAATCGTAAGCTGTATCTTTCATTTATAAACCTGATTAAACTGGAGACTCTTTGGAGATGTGAATGATGCAATACTACACTATAGGTTCTCAAGATTAACATGAGATTGGCCGAAACTGTTTGTTATATCCTCTTTATACATGGCTACAAAAACCTGCAGTATAAAACAAGTCAACTTTATCGACAACTTCAATCTTTTCTGAGGCCATAGACAACAACAAACAAACTTGGTTCAAGAGTGCTAAAGGACAATATCTACTTCTCCCTCCATCATCCCTCAGTGTTGTGTGCCAATCCACTCAATCTGAATGGCACACACACACCTGGACAAAGTTTGAGTGACCACAGGTCTTCATATCAGCTTCCGAGTCATCATGTGGTTGAAGATTCCCACAAGGACACTGATAACACCATGCAGTCACAACAAACCCTGCTCATGAAAACTATACCACAAACAGATTGTGACATACTACAACAGCTCCAAGACTCAGCACTCAAGGACCAACTTCTCGAGAACAGTCAGGGAAGCCAGGACATCATATCACAGCCACCGGTAACACCAGAGCCAGAGCCCATCTCACCAGACACATCCCTTAGGAAACAAAAATATATGTGAATATGTTGGAAGATATATGAAATAATATATTTTGTTATATTGGACTCTAGTGCTTATACTTTTCAACATTCTGCAATATATGCATGAACAATATACTGATACATATAAAATATATATTTAGCATTAAGACAGAAACAATACAGTACTATGTAGCTTTATTGAAACACTTTTTCCTTTTTATTAACACATTGGTTTACATACTAAATTAAATGTCTCAAAAATACATTCCCAATATGCCTTCAAAGGTCCCAAATTCTATACATATTCGGGCAAATTAACATCCACATTTAATCATTCAGCAGACACTTTTACCCAAAGCAACTTAAATGAGGACAATAGCAATCAAACCAACAATAATATGAAAGTGCTGTGACAAGCAGTACACGTAGCAAGTATATATATATTACAAATGTATTTTCACATACATTTAGTAGATATTAACAATATTATATTTACTATATGTTAATATATATACAACCCGAATTCCAGAAATGTTGGGACATTTTTTTTATTTGAATAAAATAAAAACTAAAAGACTTTCAAATCACACGAGCCAATATTTTATTCAAAATAGAACATGGATAACATAAAAAATGTTTAAACAGAGAAATTTTAACATTTTGTGCACAAAATTAGCTTATTTCAAATGTGATGCCTGCTACAGGTCTCAAAATAGTTGGGACGGGGACATGTTTACCATGGTGTAGCATCTCCTCTTCTTTTCAAAACAGTTTGATGACGTCTTAGCATCGAGGTTATGAGTTTTTGGAGTTTTGGTGTTGGAATTTGGTCCCATTCTTGCCTGATATAGGTTTCCAGCTGCTGAAGAGTTCGTGGTCATCTTTGACGTATTTTTCATTTAATGATGCATCAAATCTTCTCTATAGGTGAAAGATCTGGACTGCAGGCAGGCCAATTCAGCACCTTCAGACTCTTCTATTACGAAGCTATTCTGTTGTAATAGCTTCAGTATGTGGTTTTGCATTGTCCTGCTGAAATACACGTCATCTGGAGGGAAGCATATGTTGCTCTAAAACCTTTTATATACCTTTCAGCATTCATAGTGCCTTCCAAAACATGCAAGCTGCCCATACCGTATGCACCCCCATACCATCAGAGATGCTGGCTTTTGAACTGAACGCTGATGACACACTGCAAGGTCTCCCTCCTCTTTAGCCCGGAGGACATGCCGTCCGTGATTTCAAACAAGAATGTCAAATTTGGACTCGTCTGACCATAAAACACTTTTCCACTGAGAAACAGTCCATTTTAAATGAGCCTTGACCCACAGAACACGACGGTGCTTCTGGACCATGTTCACATATGGCTTCCTTTTTGCATGATAGAGCTTTAGTTGGTATCTGCAGATGGCATGGCAGATTGTGTTTACCGACAGTGGTTTCTGGAAGTATTCCTGGGCCCATTTAGTAATGTCAATGACAGAATCATGCCGATGAGTGATGCAGTGTCGTCTGAGGGCCCAAAGACCACGGGCATCCAATAAAGGTCTTCGGCCTTGTCCCTCACGCACAGAGATTTCTCCAGTTTCTCTGAATCTTTTGATGATGTTATGCACTGTAGATGATGAGATGTGCAAAGCCTTTTGGCATCGTTGCTAGAGGTTCTCACAGTTGAATCTTTTCAAAATGTCTTGCTTTTTCAGCCATTTGTTGCTCCCATGCCAACTTTTGTGAGACCTGTAGCAGGCATCAAATTTGAAATGAGTTCATTTAGTGGATAAAAGTGTATAATTTCTCTGTTTAAACATTTGTTATGTAATCTATGTTCTATTGTTATTAAATTTTATAAAAAAAAATATTTTATTAAAATGTAAAAAACGTCCCAATATTTCTGGAATCCGGTTTGTACACACACATATGTATAGTCATACATTACGGGATATATACTTAAATGTATGGATATATGTTTTACAGATTTGGTTGAATATATATGTAACATACATGTTCCCATATAAGTGTTAATATATACAGTAGCTACATGTGAAAATACATTACACAAACATTTATATGTATATATATATATATATATATATATATATATATATATATATATATACACACTGACCAAAACTATAAACACAACACTTTTGTTTTTGCCCCCACTTTTCATGAGCTGAACTCAAAGATCTAAGACTTTTTCTATGTGCACAAAAGGCAGATTTCTCTCAAATATTGTTCACAAATCTGTCTAAATCTGTGTTAGTGAGCACTTCTCCTTTGCCGAGATAATCCATCCACCTTACAGGTGTGGCATATCAAGATGCTGATTAGACAGCATGATTATTGCACAGGTGTGCCTTAGGCTGGCCATAATAAAAGGCCACTATAAAATGTGCAGTTTTACTGTATTGGGGGGGGGGGGGGGTCTCACACCTCACGCAGTGCAACACATCTCCTTTGCATAGAGTTGATCAGGTTCAAAGTTGTGCAAAGTTGCTGGATAT
Source organism: Ptychobarbus kaznakovi (assembly GCA_027422405.1). Lineage (NCBI taxonomy): Eukaryota > Metazoa > Chordata > Actinopteri > Cypriniformes > Cyprinidae > Ptychobarbus > Ptychobarbus kaznakovi. The sequence continues at coordinate 16,089,791 of CM049812.1, read as the reverse complement.
TGGTAGGAGCTGGAACATGCTGCCGTATACGCCGATCCAGAGCATCCCAAACATGCTCAATGGGTGACATGTCTGCAACATGACGTGATGGTTGTGGATGAATGGCACAACAATGGGTCTCAGTATCTCGTTACAGTATTCAAAATGCCATCAATAAAATGCACCTGTGTTCGTTGTCCATAACATATGCCAGTTCATACCATAACCCCACCACCACCATGGGCTTCTCGATCCACAACGTTGACATCAGCAAACCGCTCACCCACACGACGCCATACACGCTGTCTGCCATCTGCCCTGTACAGTGAAAACCGGGATTCATCCGTGAAGAGAACACCTCTCTAATGTGCCAGACGCCATCCAATGTGAGCATTTGCCCACTCAAGTCGGTTACAATGACAAACTGCAGTCAGGTCGAGACCCCGATGAGGACGACGAGCATGCAGATGAGCTTCCCTGAGACGGTTTCTGACAGTTTGTGCAGAAATTCTTTGGTTATGCAAACTGATTGCAGCAGCTGTCTGGGTGGCTGTCTCAGATGATCTTGGAGGTGAAGATACTGGATGTGGAGGTCCTGGGCTGGTGTGGTTACACGTGGTCTGCGGTTGTGAAGCCGGTTGGTTGTACTGCCAAATTCTCTGAAACGCCTTTGGAGACGGCTTATGGTAGAGAAATGAACATTCAATTCACGGGCAACAGCTCTGATCGACTTTCCTGCAGTCAGCATGCCAATTGCATGCTCCCTCAAAACTTGCAACATCTGTGAAATTGTGCTGTGTGATAAAACTGCACATTTTAGAGTGGCCTTTTATTGTGGCCTTTTATTACACCTGTGCAATAATCATGCTGTCTAATCAGCATCTTGATATGCCACACTTGAACAACTTGTTCATGCTTTTATCACCAGCAGGGTGGATTATTGTAATGGTCTTCTTCAAAGAAGACCAATAGACAGCTGCAGCTCATCCAGAACGCTGTTGCAGGATTCTGACTAGAACCAGAACATCTGAGCATATCACACCAGTCCTCAGGTCATTACATTGGCTTACAGTTACATTTAGGATTGATTTTAAAGTACTTTTACTCGTTTATAAATCACTCAATGGCCTAGGACCTAAATACATTGCAGATATGCTCGCTGAATATAAACCTAACAGACCACTCAGATCAGTAGGATTGAGTCAGTTGGAAATACCAAGGGTTCACACAAAACAAGGGGAGTCCGCTTTTAGCTATTTTGCTGCCCGCAGTTGGAACCAGCTGATCCAGAAGAGATCAGACCTGCTAAAACATTAGCCACATTTAAAACCCGACTCAAAACTCATCTGTTTAGCTGTGCATTTGTTGAATGAGCACTGTGCTACATCCCAACTGATTGCACCGTGTATAACCATGTTCTATTCTAAACTGTTAAATTAATTTAAAATCAATTTTTATATCATTTTGTTTTTATTATTGCGATTGTATTTTTTGTTTTGTTTTTGTAATTCCATGTTTTTATTATTATTTTTAATGTCTATTTCACTTCCTTTTATGTAAAGCACTTTAAATTACCACCGTGTATGAAATGTGCAATATAAATAAACTTGCCTTGCTTTGCCTAACACAGATTTAGACAGATTTGTGAACAATATTTGAGAGAAATAGGTATTTTGTGTACATAGAAAAAGTCTTAGATATTTGAGTTCAGCTCTTGAAAAATGGGGGCAAAAACAAAAGTGTTGCGTTTATAATTTTGGTCAGTGTATATATATATATTTTGTGGCATTGTGAGAGGTATGGAATCATCAAAGCATGGGTTGCTTCCCAAATTGAGTCCAGGCTGAGGTCTTTTTAATCATCAACTCCAAAAGCCAAATATTACAACAGAGGAAAACCTTCTCCAACTTCTCTCCACATTCACACACAAAAATAATCAAAGTCCCTCCGTTCCCAGCTAATCATTAGCTTTATTCCTTTACTCCCAACAGCTGTGCCTCCCCGCTGAGGAACATGGTAACTGTAGTTCAGGACCAGGTGGCCATCTTGGTTTGTAGTCCCCATTTGCTGCAGCCATCTAGATGGGACATACCTTCCCTCTATGACACAACCTCTCACGATGCCACACACACACACACACACACACACACACACACACACACACACACACACACACACACACACACACACACACACACACACACACACACACACACACACACACACACACACACACACACACACACACACACACACACACACACACACACTACACTCTACACACACACACACACACACACACACACACATGTCCTCACACACACACACACACACACACACACACACACACACACACACACACACACACACACCACACACACGCACACCACACACACACCACACACACACACACACACGCACACACACACACACACACACACACACACACACACACACACACACACACACACACACACACACACACACACACACACACACACACACACACACACACACACACACACACACACACATATATATTAGGGGTGTAACGGTTCACAAAATTCACGGTTTGGTTCAATACGACAGTGGTGTCACGGTTCGGTGCGTTTTCAATACAAGGGGCGGAGCAATTGGTCATGTCACAATGTTGGAAATATTTCTGTTTTAAACCATGAAGGCGAGCCAATGGATATCACACAAGCACAGGTTTGCACCAGGGTTTGCACAATGCAAACTTAGCACAAGATTTATGCCGGTGAACGTCTTAATCTCAGTCAGTTCACTATAACATGACAGAGTTTTATCTGATGCCGCTTATTCTCTCAGAGACAAAGAGAGACGAATCTACTTCAACATGCTGATAACGGTATATCCTATAACTGTTTTCATTTATTCCCTTAATATTTATATTGTGGCCCGTACATAGTGAAAAAAAATTGAAGAAACATATTTCGTGTTAAACAGGTTATTTTTTGAAAGTTGGTGTTTGAAATGAAAGCTTTTTATTTCAATGATTTTTATTGATTACTACAGTGTTAATATTTTAATTATAATACCATAATTCATTGTAGGTAGCCTAATAGACCTGTTTTAAAAGATAAAAAAATAAATAATTGAGGAGTAAATAGCCTAATCTTATCCTCGCAGCACGTCAGTTATGTGGTAATTATTGCGGGGCAAATTAATTGTACTTTTAATTTAATAATAAAAGTAACTTCATAATAATAATAGGCCTAATACAAATAATAATGTAACAGGCCTACATTAATTGTAAATGCCAAATCAGGGCTATAGACTCATTCTAACTTTCTCAGTTGGTCTCACGAACACATAATTATATTATTATTTATTATTTTTTTGCTACAACATGGGATAAATCAATGCATGCTGATGAATCATAGTTTATAGTTATATGGTAACGAAAGTTATTTTTCGTCATTAGTATTATTTGTAATTTTAATTTTGTGAAGGGAATTCCTCTTTTGCTATATTATAAACCGGACTTCAGATGCTTTCGTGATCTTTAGTCACGTTTTACAAGAAAATATAATTGTCTGTTTTGCTTGCATTTATTCACCTTTAATTTCTAAGACTAAAACAAAAGATGGATCGTTGTTATTCTTAATTAAAAAGCACAACAACAATAAAACAGTATGCTACAATGACATAGCTTACATCATTTATTAACAAGACCGATTAAGATGAAGCACATGCAGTATCATATACGGATTATTAAATTACAGAACGTTTAGCAAACACTGAGGAATAAAAATAAATAAATAAAAGAAAGCCTTAACGTGAGGAAAACAGCAAAGATAAGCTTTAAAAAAAAAAAAGAAAAAAAAAAAGCAAAACCTAAACATGTTCACCTTCTCTGGTTTTAAGAGACTGACTTTTACTTTAGGCTACTTTAGCGTTAAAACCGCTATCATTTCCTCAATATTCGCATCATTATTCGCGCTCGTGCTGACACGGCGAGTATAAACCAGACTCTACTCCAGAACCGCTCGCACTGAAAGCGCCTCTCTTCACGTGATCAGTGCAGTGACTCCTGCTACAATGAGCCGCGGCTCTGCAACGCTGTATGGAGCAGAGGCTTTGGAGCAGCGCAGTGGCACTGATATTTCACACACTAGCTCTTTTATTTTCCAAACATATAAGGATTAGTCCAATGAAGCGTTCGGTTTGTAATGCGTACCGAACCGGAAGCCTCGTACCGAACGGTTCAATACAAATATGCGTATTGTTACCACCCTATATATATATATATATTGTCACATGTTCAGTACGTTTTGAGTTTAGGTGTGTTCGACTTCATGCAGCACCGTGAAAACCGATCGCTGGCTGACTTGAAGCAGTGTATGCCGGTTAAAAACCGGCGCCGATGCCACGTCACTGTCAGGTGTGGCATCAGAGTACCGCGAGAGCATTTCAAGAGCAGCCGGCTCATTTAGCCGGCGCAGTTTTTCCAGAGCGACTGCAGGAGCGCTGATTACGACACAGCTGTTTTTTGGAATTTGTCCAGGGCACCGGGGTTACACCCCTACTCTTTACGAGAAGTGCCATGGGATTTTTCATGACCACAGAGCGTCAGGACCTCGGTTTAACATCTCATCCGAAAGACGGTGCTTGTTGACAGTATAGTGTCAACCGGTCTTGGGCTGCAGGGTGATATGGCTGCCGGCATATTCATTAGGTCATCTGTTGAAGGCAATATGCTTGTTGCTACAGGTTATTTGGGTTTTGCTAAAATATTTGTTTTGGTCATTGGTTAAGGGCATCATTGTTGTTGCTTAAGGCTTAGAGATTTTGCAATCAGATTGTGTTGGGGGAAATCAGCATATAGTTTTGTTTTGGGGGTCATCGCTGCTTATTCTTGCCCAGAACAGAACCATACCGCCAATCCAAACTGTATGCTAATTGTCAATCATCTTTGATGATAGTGATCCTGACAGAATTAAAAAAGTGAAGGGGATCTGATATCTGAAAGCACTGTAACTCAATATTTGTACTAATTGCGAAAGCTGATTAATTGATTAAAGCCTTAATCATTAGATTAACTGATTATCAAAATAATTGTTTGTTGTATTCCTAATCAGTAGGCAAGAGTGTGGTTCTTCTGTTTGTCCTTACCTACAGGGATGCTGATATTCAATATTACAGTATGATTGCGAGAGAAATATTGCTTTTATTCAGCTGTTTAACAAACAAAATAGGCCAATTAGTTTGTTTTTTTTATATTACAAAGAAAATAAATTCCAATTTAATGAGATTGAGATTAACTAAAATGAGTGACAACTTTTTCGTGATGATAAACGTGGTCTTTGCATACTTTCTAGTCTATAAACCATTCAGAATTAGAATTCATGCATTTACAGATTCCCTCTCCGATAATCGTTTATCCAAGATTGCCTTTGTGTAGCTTTTACTGCTTAGTTAACTGAGTGAAAGTGAAGGAGTGTGATTGAGTGGAGGCGGGGACTAATTAGCATATTCATATATATAGTACAGCATATTACCACATATAGTAAATGCGGTAAGACATGAAGCAAATATTTCCATAGGATTTTTTTTTTCAATATGTAATTTTGATTATGAAATATGATTTTTAAAGAGAACCTTTTACAAGACATCGGCCTCATGGAGTCAGTTTGGTCAGAAATATGCACATCAGCTAATTTCATAGGCTCTGTCCGTGCTCCTGCTGTTTCTCCTCACACAAAGGAGCAGATACTGGTGCTGCTGATGGGTTATCGTCCTTTTACAGCCCTGTCCAGCTCCTCTCCTCATGCTCTTGAGACTGTGCTGGGAGACAAACCTCCCTGTGACGGCACGGATGGATGTGCCATTGCACCTGTTCAACCTGAATGGACTGCAGGTTCTGCCTCGTTACAAGCAGTGAGAAAGACCCTAAAACCAGTCATGAAGAATAAGGAGAGAGCAGTCGTCTGTGGTCCATCCCCTGCTAAACCATTCCTTTCATGCCTCTCCAGTGCACCTGGTGTCACTTTCATTTGCACCAAAGCAGGAGAAAGAGATTCACAATCCCTGGCGCTGGTTCAGGAGATCCCCTCTCACATGTAAAGTGCTTTGAGTGCCTATATAAATGTAATAATAATTACTTCTGCTTCGTGACTGAACATAGTCACATAGACGTTTCACTGACTTGGTGTTATACTGTGATGATGAATTGTTTCCTTTACTTTTTTGAGCACCCCCACACAACGCCAGATGTCTATTTGAAATAAATAGTGTTTCTTCTTCATTTTTAGGTTTGGCAGGAAAATAGTGATGTTTGTTACGATGGCGATTCAGACGGTATTCACCTTCGTCCAAGTCTTCTCCCCATCTTGGTGGATTTTTTGTTTGTTGTTCTTCATTGTTGGAATGGGCCAGATCTCAAACTACGTGGCAGCTTTTGTGTTAGGTAATGATTTATGATGTGCTCTCACATTTAATGTGTATGTTATATTAGTACTGAATTATCGCAACTAATCTATACACTGTTGTGTTATGGCTTCAGTCATAAACAGTTTATTATTAAAAACTTATGGAAGCTTTTTTTTGCGTCATGAGATAAAAATTTAAAAAGGTAACTGACTTAATCTCAAAATAATTTTTCTCTCCCTCAGTATATATAAATCTTCGATTTTACTGACATGGAATAAAAATTTAATTATAACTTTTTATCTCGCAATTCTCACTCAATTGTGAGTTTACATCAAGCAATTCTATTTACTTATTAACATAAACAGTCTTTTATTTTCCCTATTCTGTGACAAATGAGCTTCCATAAAAAAACACAGAATATTATTAAAATCAAGCATGTTGAATGCCAGCACATTAGTTTTACTGACACATTTTTAGGTTAAGTTGCATTCCAGATGCATGCCTTTGTCTCAGAATCTACATTAAAAGTATTCTCATAATATAACTCAGAAACTCTTCCCCTAGGAATGGAAATCCTGAGTCCATCTGTCCGTGACCTCTACTCCACTCTTGGCGTGTGTCTGTTCTTCTCCATCGGGTACATGATGCTTCCACTGGCGGCATACTTCTTGCGAGACTGGAGAATGCTGCTGCTTTCCTTCACCGTCCCTTGTTTGTTCTACATACCCCTCTGGTGGTAGGTGTTTGCTATGGCCTAGATATGATTTAATAACACAGCAGACATTAGTAGAGCTATTTTGAAGCTGTCATGTACCTATAATTTACATTTACATTTATGCATTTAGCAGACGCTTTTATCCAAGCGACTTTATACAGTGCATTCAGGCTATACATTTTTGTCAGTATGTGTGTTCCCTGGGAATCGAACCCACAACCTTTTGCGCTGCTAACGCAATGCTCTAACCACTGAGCCACAGGAACAATTAATAATGAAATATTAGCACAAATGTACATTCAAAGAAACAATTGGATACTACGGTCTAGGGCTGCACGATATCTCCCATGCGATATCTAATGCACATCTAAGGGGCAGTCGTGGCCTAATGGATAGAGCGTTGGACTTGAAACCTGAGGTAACCCAAGGTTGTGGGTTTGAATCCCGTCTCTGGCAGGAAGGGTTAAATGCAGAGAACACATTTCACTGCTGGTCATACTCTGTATAATTGTGTATGTGACAAATAAAGCTCATCTGACCTTAATTTGTGTTGTTGCATCTTGTCAGTAAAGCCGGTTCTGTGATCAGCGGTAATTTCCATCACGTGTGTGATTTCACATGCGATGCGTTTACCACACAGAGCCGTTGTTCACTGACAAGATGCGCATTAGATATCGGGAGATATCGTGCAGCCCTACTACGGTCCAATCATTGTTTTTCTAGTTTGAGTTTGTGCCATTTATTTTCCTCTCCTGTTCTCACAGAAATTTTGATTTTGACTATTTCTGTCAAATAAAGAGACGATATTTACCTTATTCATTTAGCAGAAGCATATTCATTTAAGGACTTACAAATGAGGAACATCAGAAGAAATGTATTATTAGGCGCAGCATGCAAAGTCGTATCATTGTTCGTATTGAATTGTTAAATTATAACAGGTCATTTTCATGGTTTAAATGAATGATTTATGAGCAGTTGTTGTTGGTAGGTTTATTCCAGAGTCTCCGCGATGGCTGCTGTCTCAGGGGAGAGTCGACGAGGCTGAAGCCATTCTGAGAAAGGCTGCCCGGATGAACGGGGTTGAAGCCCCTGACGTCATTTTCCCCCTAATTCAGGTGAAATACACATCTGTGCTTCTCAAATTGACACACGCTACTTTGAATAGTCTCATTTAGCTCCTCATATAGTTATCAGAGACAAAAGCTCTTGAAAATGTCTTATTTTCGAATTAATAAATTCAGTTTAAAATTGATTTACCGCTTTTAGTTAAGAGTTTAATGCGCTATGGGAACATCATGTTGTTTAGGCTTGTTTATCTCACACCTGCAGCACATGTGCGATGCATAGAGTATAGGCAACGATGTTAACAAGTTTCATTACTTCATGGCAAAGCAGAAATGCACGTAGAGTTTTGGCGCTGAACCTACAACATTTTTACTGCATGTCACAAATGCACTAAATTCATCGGCACAGATTTGTGCAATATTTAGTTTGATGAAAAACCCATTTATATTAGGGGTATGGGCATGGGATGATAACCGGTTTCAAGGTATGCCGCGGTTTGGAAAAGTCACGGTTACAAAACCACTAAAATTTTCCGTATGCACAGTTTTTTACGTGTCTCAAAGACGGAAAGTGCAGGACTCATTTGTGTGCAGTGGAGAGCGCACAACTCTCTGTAGAGCTTTGCAGTCCTTATTTGATGCGTTTCCATACCACACTGAGATGCACTGAGTCAGAACACTTTCTATGACCCCTGAATAGAACGTTTTCAGGATTGCTGGTGAGACCCTGAATTTCCTCAGCTGTCGCAGATGGTACAGTCTTTGCCTGGCTTTCTTAACCTGAGTCTGAATGTGTGTAGTCCATGTCAGGTCCTCTGAGATGTTTACACCGAGGTACTTGAAGCTGCTCACCCTCTCCACAGGCATCCCACTGATCATAAGAGGAGTGTAGGGCCGCTGTGATCTCTTCCTGAAGTCTACAATCAGCTCTTTAGTTTTGCTCACGTTCAGAGAGAGACAGTTGTCCTGGCACCATGATATAAGTCTCTCTACCTCTCCAAGTATGCGGTCTCATCATTGTTGGAGATGAGGCCCAGAACCACATTGTTGGAGTATGAGGCCCAGAACACAGTATCATCAGCAAATTTAACAATAGAAGTGGAGCTGTGAGAGGACACGCAGTCGTGTGTGTAGAGAGAGTAGATCAGGGACTCAGGACACAGCCCTGTGGGGCTCCTACATTCAGGGTGATGGAGTTGGAGGTGAACTGGCCTATTTTCACCACTTGAGGTCTGCCGGTGAGGAAGTCTTGAATCCAGTCACAGAGTGAAGTGTTTAGGCCGAGGTCTGAGAGTTTGAGAGCTAACTTTAACAGCTAACTTGGTAAAAGCGGACTATAGTATTGATGAAAAGCGGAGACATAGTTTCGATGTTTTCTGTGAATAGCAGCCTGACATAGTTCTCATGTTTTCTGTCAATGTGTGTGAGGGACGAGTGCAGGACCTGAGAGATGGCATCATCAATAGACCTATTTGGGCGATAGGCAAACTGAAGAGGGCACAAAGTAGCAGGGATGGAGGAGCAGATGTGTTTCTTTAAAAGTCTCTCAAAAACCTTCATGACTATTGATGTGAGGGCAACTGGACGATAGTCATTCAGGCAAGAGGGTTTACTGTTCTTAGGCACAGGGATGATGATATACTTTTTAAAGGGGGTGGGAACCACAGAGGTAGCAAGGGACTCATTAAAGATGGAAGTAAACAAACCAGCAAGCTGATCAGCACAGGACCTCAGAACGCGGCCAGTAATCCCATCAGGTCCTGCTGCTTTTCTGACGTTCACTCTCCTTAGTTCCCTCCGAACCTCGTCCTCCGACAGGGTGAATACATGATCATCGCTGCTCTGTCTGCTGCTTCCTGACGCGCTGTTCGGCAGAGTCGCGCCGCCATTGCATTCAAAGCGGCCGTAGAAGGTGTTTAGCTCTTCGGCCAGCAACGGATCTGCTCTCACCTCTGCAGAGGAGTTGTTTCCAGAGGAACAGATGGTCTTCAGTCCCTGCCACATGTGTCGAGAGTCATTGAGCTGAAAATGAGATTAAATTATCTCCCTGTATCAGAGTTTGGCAGCTCTTACTGCACGTCGGAGAGCATAGCACGATGCTTTGTACTCGCTCATGTTTCCAGACAAAAGAGCCTCATTGTATGCGGTCACTGTTGCCACTGTTAGGGTGTTGTACGGAGTGTGTGTGTATGTGTGTGTAACACACTCGCAATCTCTCTTTCCTTATGTGTATGTGCACAGTGCACACATCTTTGTACCTCACCGCTCCAATCTTAATCTGGGAAAGGTGAACATTCCTGCATCATAACTTGGACTGAAAGATTAATGTGTAGGAAGTAAATATGACTGTGTGTTCCTGTGGCTCAGTGGTAGAGCATTGCGCTAGCAGCGCAAGGGTTGTGGGTGTGATTCCCAGGGAACACATGTACTGACAATACAAATGTTTAGCCTGAAGATTGTAATGTTTTGTAAAAGCGTCTGCTAAAGCATAAGTCAATGTCTGTGTTTCTGTGGCTAGTGGTAAACCTTGTTGAGCTGCAGGGTTGTGGGGTTTCCCAGGGAACAATGACTGCTTTTTAAAATTATTATTAATTTTTTCAGAAATGGATAAAAGCGTTTTGATTATGTCTCCTAAAACCTTGTTGAGCTGCAGGTTTAATGACTGCTTTTTAAATTATTATTAATTTTTTCAGAAATTGTTTTGATTATGTTTTTGATTGAGCTGCTGGTTTAGGCTCACTTTAAGTAACGCACTTAATTTAATTAAGAATAATTTAATTATTTATATAAATTGTTTACTGTTCCAAAAAATTATATGTTTCTTAAAAATAAAATATATTGTGTTCAGTGGTAAAAAGTTGTTGTTTTCTACCCAGACATTTAAATATAACATATTTTAGACCTGTAATCGCAATACCGTGAAATTTTTATCTAAAGTTACCGTACCGTGAAAATCTCATACCTCATGCCTATAGGGGTATAATGGTTATCCCAATCTATTGAAATTAATTTTATACAATAGCCTATTTTATAGGTAATTTCACTGGAAAATAGAACTGTGTTTGCACAGATTTTTAGATACCAGGTAAATTATTTTATTTGACTGTGTTTATGACGACGCATATTTTCTTTAACAGATGGCTTTTGCTTACACCAGGTCAAAACATTAACATTTTATTTGACTGTTTATGACGACGCATGAGAGAATTCCATGTCTCAAGACACTTAACAGTGCTTCTCAAACTTTTTCCTGCGGCAATGAGATTAGATGGTCACACCTTTTGCTTACACTGCTGTGCTTTGATTTTTGGAGTTTCAAGTGCTGTGTAGTAAAACATGTTTGTTGTGACACGTGCACTACAGTCGAGGGAAAACGCTGGAAGTTTGCGGAGCTACAGTCTCTGTGACCTGGTGAAGTCTTCTAACATCCGCTGCATAACCGCCCTGCTGTTCCAGATCTGGTGAGAGAACCTCCATGTACTCAAGACACTGGCTAGACCAGTGCTTCTCAAACTTTTTCCTGCGGCGTACCCCTCGGGGCGTTTAACATCCTTCTGAGTACCCCCACTTAGACCGCAGTCACACCTTTGCCATTGACTATATTTTCCACCTTAAAATAATTGGTCATGTTTTCCCTTTATGCAATTTTTTTTGCTTATTAATTGTATGTCATTTGTTTTATATCATATTCTTACCATTCCATTAAGTGTATTATTAATACAATAAATAAATGATCAAGTGATCTTGTAGATTTAAAACTAAAATCGCCAGTAGGTGGCGTAATTTGTCACTGTCTTAATGAGCGAGGCATCACATCATTCATCATTCAAGTTTCTTAAGGAAGCAAAAAGCTCGTTATGAATGGATTATTAATACAGTCCATCATTTTGTTCGTTCATGCTGCAGCTACAAATCTACTTTAAAGATACAACGAACAACAGCGTGATTTGCTGTTGGAGACAGTATATTTAGCACACCAGTTCCAGATTTAATTGCTGTAATTATTTAATTGTAAAATGCATGCAGTCATTTCTGACAATACTGCAAAAGATGAGGTAACTTCGATTTAAATTTAAAATGTTCACTTAATATTACATTTTTTGTTGACTGTTTACAGCACTCCCGTTTCCTGTTACAATACCAGAAGCTGTTTCATTTTGCTTGGGGAAAATCGCATTCTTGCAGTTTTAATGTTCGTAATGACTTCCAAAAACATGAAATAATAACTGTTAATAATGTTTCTCAGCGAGTACCCCCCCAGGGGTACTGTACCCCAGTTTGAGAACCACTGGGCTAGACATTATCCAGTTCAAGACATGGATCACTGCATATATAAGTAGCCCATTATATCTTCATAGTATAGCCATACAGATTTGTGCATCATTACAGAATATATGTACAGTAAATTGTCAGAGCTGAGATTTGAACTTGGGTCTCTGGTGCAAGAGTCTTAATTTCCACCACTGAGCCACAGAAGAGAGTTGAACCCATTAATCAGACGCATTCTTAAATTAACTTTATTAACAAAAACAGAAAAAAAGGGTACAACAAAATTATTTTCTTAATGAAAGCCACAAAACAGAAAAATCTTCAATCCTAAAAGAGAAAAAATTCTCCAAAACAAAAACTCAGGAAAAAGACAAACAAAAAAACTCAAGAAAACAACCCAAAAGGCTTTCAAAGTTTAGTACTTAGAACTAGAGCAGACTTACAGCAATAACTGGCTACGAACAACAATAACCAAGCAAAGAAACAAAGGCACATGTGAAAACAATGGCACTGATTACAAGAGGCACACATCTGACATGAGTACCATAGGATTCTCTAGTGGCCAAAATATAACATTACAAAGCAAAAAAAAATAAATTACATTTAGTAGAACTGAACATATGAATATCCAAGCATTAACATACAGTGGTCTTCATACATCAGCTGCTGATGTTCACGTTCACCAGCATAATATGAGATGCTCCAAAAGTTATTTTAATGTCATTGTAGTTTTGATTAGAAATCAGGTAGAAAGTTAAATCATTACAATTCAATGTTTAAAAACCTTAAAACATTTTACCTGAAACTTTTCTATTACTGGGTTCAAATAGGTTTATATTTTGAAACCCAGATTTTTAATGTGATCTCAGACTCTTGGCACCAATGTGTTTTTATTTATAAAATAATATTTAGTGTCACAGACAATATTTGTTCTTGTGATAAGAGATGGTTATTGTTTTTAGTAATACAGGAAGCAAACACCCAAGGGCAACAATAATATTTTTAAGTTAACATTAATTTCTGCATAATGCCCATATACTAAACCTGCCTCCAACTCTCTTCCTTCTTTTTTTTTTTAGGTCAGCTGTTTCAATTGGATACTCTGCCTTGTCTCTGAACACGTCCAATCTGCATGGAAACATCTACCTGAACAGCCTCTTATCAGCAGTAGTGGAAGTGCCGGCTCTGATCATGGCCTGGCTGATGCTCCGCCACTGGCCCAGGCGTCTCAGCTTGTCTTCCACCCTGTCATTAGGAGGACTGGTCCTTCTCTTCATACACCTCATTCCACAACGTGAGAAACGCTGTTTCTTTAACTGAAATCGTATATGGCAACATTTATTAAAATGTAATAACAAATATGTTAAAATAAAATACAAATTACATTTTTAAAATAAAAAAAAATACTTTTTTATTTTTATTTTGGGGGGATTCAAATTTTAATATTTAATCTAAATTATCTAAATAACTTCATTATTTGCCAATTAATTCATCAGGTTAATCACAAATGAATCATGCATTGATTTGGGCTGAGAAATTAATTCAAAAGATAATTTGAAGTCAATGTTGTGTTAAATGAGAAAAGTATCAAAAAAGTAGTTTTACAGAAATATTTTTATTCACCGTATATTTAAAGATTTTAGGGTTTGAATGAGCATTACAGATGTTTTAAATATTGCTTTCTTTATATATATATATATATATTTGAAATAAAAAAAGTAAAAGTAAAAGATGCTCTAAATATGAAACTGAAAGTGCCAGCAGGTGGCAGCAAGTCACTGTGCTAATGAATGAGTCATTCATTCAACCAATTCATTCAAATGGCTGATTCATTCAGAAACAAACAAGTGATAATAGCTGTGTCCCAAACTGAAGTGTGCGGACTCCGAAGTACGTATTTGAAGTGTGATTGTGTCACAGTAAGCTGTCCAAATTCAGGATGCACCCTCCGAAGACCGATTGTGTCAACGTGGCGGCGAAGCCTGCCGTAATTCGAAAGTGACTTCAAATGCGCCCTCCGTTTCCCAGGAAAATAAAGTGTACATCTGATGGACACTTCGCATCCTACCATATCCCAGAATCACTTGCATGAAGATGACGATGGCATTTATATTAAAAGAACATGGAAGATGAGAGTTCTTTGGGGAATTCACATTGAAATGTAAGTGTTGTGTTTTCATTTACTCAAATACCTAGCAAAACAAGTGTTAAAAACAGGTTTTTTTACACACAGCCCAAAACAATAAGAAAACCAGTATATTATAGTATTTCCCTTTGATGTGTTTTTGTAGTTCTGTCATGCAAGATTTGTCTACAAATGTTATAACCAAACTTTAGCACTTCATTATTTTGTATGCATGTCCTGCTGTGTCATATTATCTAATGTTACGATTGCAAACCGGTCTATATATTTCATAAGTGTTTCCAATGTCTCTTGTTTTTGGACTATTCTGGAGAAAATGAGCCTGCTGGGGAAAGACTTAAAAAATACAAAGTAAGCAACTTAATAGACACAATTTTGCTGAAATTCATTGTGCTGTTGTTGTTAATGGGCATGGTTTATTTGCCCTGCCTAAGGATTGCAAATGTCCTGGGACAGGTGAGGGAGTGGGTTAGGGTTAGTACTTCACTCGTACTGCATCTTGCTAAAGATGGTATGGGTAAAAGTCCTTTTTTCTCCTGAACGGAAGCCTTTTTCAAGCACGCAGTGTAACTGCACGGCCATCGATTTGTCTGGCTATGTAAGTGGCCGCTTCGCCACAGGATTCAGATTTATTATTCTTCAGCGACGACGACGTTCCTCGTTGATCTCTGCTGACTGAAGAGCCTGCTCACCGTTGACACACCTCGCAGTGGAGCGCAATCTTCTGCTCGGCTAATTCGCCGCCTTTACCGCTGCCTTCATCCATCGCACAGCAAGGATCCGGCTTCCTCTGCTGCCATCCAGCGAGCTGGATGATGAGCTAGTAGGCGTGCCTACTCTTTGCTGGGCGAGCGGCCTTGGCACTCCATTCTATGATGGTTCTTCAGGTCTTCCAGCACGGACAGGTCTGGCCTGGACCCCCGTGACACTCAGGGAGCTGAGGATCGCAAAAGACCTGGCTTTATTCACCACCAAGGCCATGGCTCAGGCCATAGGGTGTTCCATGGCCAGCCTAGTGGTGCTGGAGTGCCACTTATGGCTGACCTTCACGGAGATCAATGATGCCGACAAAGTCCAGTTCTTGGATGCATTGATCTCTCCTAACGGTCTGTTTGGGCCAGCAGTTGAGGGCTTCTCTGAGAAACACAATGAGTGTTTCATTGAGGCACAGAAGTCGTCCCAGGCCATGCGACATTTCCTGCCAAAATTTTCTAGCTCTGCAGCTGCCTTGAGTCGCCCCAAGTCTGCATCGACTCAGCAGCCCCCAAAGCCCGCGCCTGCGGCTACCACCGCCACCCAGCCAAGCCTGAGCCTCAACAACATTCCCACTCGGCCAAATGCAACCTTTTTCTGAAGCGACAGGGACCCCAGCCCAAGATAGCGCTGGATCCCAAGCTGCCAGTGTCATCCTGATCTAAAGGTCAGAAAGAGGAGGGGGGCCAAGCCTCGCTGCAGCTGGACCACCCCCAAGCTACCTCTCGTAAGCCGCCAGTCACCCCGTCCTGTTCCAGGAGATGTGTTTGCTGCAAGCCTGTTCAAGCGCCCAAGCGGCAAAAAATAAAACACAAATAAAATAAAACACAAAACAATTTCAAAAATAGAGCAGTTTATCTCTTCCATTTCTCACGAGTACCGTGTCCCTTTGCAGCGACCAGGCACTCGAACCAAACCAACCCCTGTCTTCCCGGGCCAAGGCTTGGTAAGCCATCCCTGGAGTGTCAGAGTGGGTTTTGGGGGTAATAAAACAAGGCTATTCACTTAAATTCGCTCGGAACCCCCCGCGTTTTGACAGAGTGGTCCCCGCTTCGATGCAGAGCGAGGACACACACGTCCTGTGCGCCGAAGTGAAAAATCTGCTGGTGAAAAGGGCCATAGAGGTGATCCCCCCCAGCCCAGAGTGAGTCAGGCTTTTGCAGTAATTACTTCCTCGTCCCCAATAAGGATGGCGGTCTGTGGCCCATCCTCTATCTAAGGTGTCTGAATCGTGCCCTCATGAATCAGCCATTCAGGATGACTACATTGAAACAGATCCTCTCGCAAATCCACCCAGAGGACTGGTTCTTCTCTCTGGACTTGAAAGACGCCTACTTTCACATCCAGATAGCCCCCCACTACAGGCGATTCTTGAGATTCTGCTTGAGGGTCTGCTCTCCCCTCTCTGCAGGACATCTACCTCAAACGCTGCAAAAGCAGAGCTGCTAAAATCAAGGACTCAGATCACCCCGGTAACCGTCTTTTCATTTTACTGCCATCTGGCTAGCGCTTCAGGAGCATGATGGCAAAAACTGAGAGACTTAGGAGGAGCTTCTTCCGTCAGGCCATCAGGCTCCTAAACTCAAACTCAGTCTCATAACATTTACAAGACTCAATTTAATAAACTGTAAAACATTCATTATTCTCCATCATCCGCATTGCTGCTATGTGTACATACCCGGTACAACCTGTTTGCACATTCTTCTTGCACATCCCTGTTTATATTATTATTTATTAAGTCCACAGTATACTGTATTGCACATTTTATTTCATTGCACATTTTACCCCTTATTTTTTCTTATTTTTATTTTATTTTGACCTATATTTATATATATATTCTCTTGTGTTATGTTTCATTTTTTTTTGCACTGTCCATTGAGTGGACCTGTCCTGATTTACATTTCACTACTGATTATATCCTGTATAATTGAGTATGTGACGAATAAAAGAACCTTGAACCCTTGAACCTTGATTCGCCTTCGAGGGAGTGGCTTTTCAATACACGGTCCTTCCCTTTGGCTGTCCCTGGCTCCACACACGTTTACGAAGTGCATATATACGCCCCCCTCCCTGAGACAGAAGGGAATCCGCAATACTCTTCAACCACCTAGAATGCCTGGGGCTCAGGGTGAACGTTGCCAAGAGTGCACTGTCCCCCAGCCAACAAGTTTCATTCCTGGGAACAGTGTTCGACTCATGAGAGCAATGGTCACGACAGGGCATGCTGTAGTCCAACAGCAGCTTGCGGCCTCCTTCAAAGCCGGTGCCTCTCACCTCCTCAAGACATTTCAGAAGCTGCTGGGCTTTATGGCCGCAGCTTCTCCAGTGCTACGTGTGGGCCTGCTTCAAATGCGTCCCCTTCAGTACTGGCTGAAACCACGAGTTCCCATGCGTGGCATCACGGATACCTGCTTATTAGGGTGAACCAGGCCTGTGCATCAGCCCTGTCCCCTGGAAGAATATTCAATGGATAGAACAGGGCGTTCCTCTGGGACTGGTCTACAGGAGGAAGGTAATCTCCACAGATGCGCCAAGACGGGTTGGGGAGCTCTGTGCTAAGGAAAATTGTAATTTGGCCATTGGTCAAAAGCAGAGGACAGTCTACACATCAACTGCCTAGAAATGCTGGCAGTATGTCAGGCCTGTCAAACCTTCCTGCCAGACCTGAGGGGACATCACATCTTGGTCCGCTCGGACAGCATGACTGTGGTGTCCTACATGAATCACCAAGGGGGGCTATCATCGAGACACCTTTTCGTGTTAGTAGAGCACCTCCTGGAATGGGCTCAGCTCAACCTGCGCTCGTAGAGAGCAGCACACGTTCTGGGCAAACTGAACCTAGGAGCAGACATTCTCAGACGGTTCAGAAAATTTGGTAAATCTTTGGTTAGGCGGAAGTAGACCTTTTCCCTTCAAAAGACAATTCTCATTGCCGAATCTATTATTCCAAGGACAGGTATGCGTTCAAAGACAATCTCCTTCTCTATGCTATTCCCCTGGTTACTCTGATATTGCAGGTAATCAGGCGAATCAGGAAACAGGAACGCAGAGTTCTCCTGGTGGCCCCGCTCTGAAAAAAACAGCATTGGTTGGCCGAGCTGTCACAGCTGCTTATAGCAGCCCCATGGCCCATTCCCCTAAGGCGGGATCTTCTCTCACAGGCGAACAGGACTATATGGCACCCGCGGCCGGAACTGTGGGCTCTGCATCTTTGGCCTCTCGACGGGAGCCCGCATGCCTCCCAGAGTGTGTTCTAAACACCATTTCTTAGGGTAGTGCTCCGGCTACAAGGTGCCTCTACGCCACTAAATGGTCAGTGTTCTCCGCCTGGTGCTCAGACCGCGGCAAGGACATGTCCGTCTGTGACGTATCAGTGATACTGTCCTTCCTGCAGGAGCTGTTGGATAAGGGGTGCTCCCCATCCACGCTCAAGGTTTATGTAGTGGCTATAGCTGCTTCTCATGCCCCTATAGCGGGCCAGTCAGTGGGCAGAGACAACTTTGTTGTCCGTTTTCTGAGAGGGGCCAGAAGGCTGAACCCGCCCCCCTCACTGTTCCTATGTGGGACCTGCCAATTGTTCTAAATGCCCTAAGGATTCTCCCTTCGAGCCGCTGCAGTCTGTTGGCCTACGGTTCTGTCGTTAAAAAACACTATGTATGGGAGACTTACAAGCACTCTCTTTGAGCCCTCATTGCCTGGAGTTCCGTCCTGGCTACTCTAAAGTCGTCCTGAAACCGAGGCTGAGATGGTTACATACTTAAGGTGTATGTGTCCACCCCGTTCAGAGCACAGGTGATTACACTCTCTGCGCATTCTCCCTCAGAGGATGACCAGGAGTTGAATCTACCCTACCCTGTTAGGACGCTGAAGGTCTGCATTGAGTTTTCCACACCATTTAAGTAGTCGGAACAGCTCTTTGACTGCTTCGTTGGCCGTACCAAAGGGCATCCAGTCACAAATCAGAGACTTTCTAAGTGGATAGTTGATGCTATTCTTCTAGCCTACTCTTCCATGGGCCTACAATGCCCCATTGGAGTAT
Organism: Ptychobarbus kaznakovi; assembly: GCA_027422405.1. Taxonomy (NCBI): domain Eukaryota; kingdom Metazoa; phylum Chordata; class Actinopteri; order Cypriniformes; family Cyprinidae; genus Ptychobarbus; species Ptychobarbus kaznakovi. The sequence goes on along the minus strand of CM049812.1, from coordinate 16,070,436 downwards.
AAGAGCCTCATTCAACTATAGGTGTCGCCTCTACGCGTGGCCTGGCAGCGTGACCATTGCAGAAATTTGTGCGGCAGCCGGCTTGGCCTTGGTTTTATAACCTAGTGCTTCCTGTCTTACAAGCAAGGGTTCTTTCTGGATAATGTTAAATTTTTGAACGATAAACCAAGGTCGGGTGTAACCTCTGTGAGCTTAACCCGCTTGCCTAAGGTGTTTCCTTGGACTCTGAGGTGTCTAGGACAAGATTAAACATGTGGTCGTCCCTCAACCTTACCTTTAGCAAGACGCAGTACGAGTGAAGTATCGAAAGAGAACGTACTTGATTACGAACGTAACCTCGGTTCCCTAAGATACAGGAACGAGTACTGCGTTGCTATCCATGCCAGGTAGCTGCACAACTCAGTCATCGCTTCAGTTGAAGTAACCCGAATCCTGTGGCGAAGTGCCCACATATATAGCCAGATGGCCCCACCCATTCTGGCGCGCTTTGGCGGGCTTCGCAGCTATAGGTTTGTGCAGCACTGCTGCCAAGCCATTGGTTCGTCTTTAATGCACTGCACGAACCGATGGCCGCGCAGTTATGCTGCGTGATTGAAAATGAAAAAGGCTTCAGTTCAGGAGAAAATATGACTTTTTCCTAAAACGTCTTTAGCAAGACATAGTACTCATTCCCGTATCTCAGGGAACCGTGATTATGTTTGTAACCAAGTAAGTTTTCTCTTCTTGAGAGAATGGTTAACAAATAAATGATTAGCCATTCTCTATTAGGCAAGAGAAAACAGTGGAAAAAATGTGTACATTACAATTACAAAAAAATAAATATTCATATTGTCAATGAAACAACCTAATTTCTGTAGTTTATTTTTGTGAGGCAAGTTAAAAATTAAATGAATAAGTTGTATAGGTTATTAATTTATGTAGTGTAACTTATTTTGTAAATGAGCCTTAGTACTTTCTGTTCATTTTGTATTTTTGTTTTGCAAATTCACATGTGTAAATAAAAAAGTAATTATGTACATTGTTATTGTTTTAATGCAGCTTATAATTTTTTCACAAAACAATTTATATTTTTTTGTCCTGTAAATTTTTTATTTACACATTAAAACAAATTGTTCTATACTGTCGCATCATCCGTCAGTCATCATCCAAGTGGATGCTGCACACTGGTGGTGGTTGGAGATCCCCCCCCCACGATTGTAAAGTGCTTTGGGTGTACAGCAATATACAATAAAGCGCTATATAAATGCATAATTAATTAATTAATTAATTCATATATCATTGCATTATTCAAGTAAGCTCCAAGTCAATACCTGCATTTAGAGTTGTAATCCGGGAAGTAAGGATGCAGCAAACCAGAGTAATTTACCTGTCACGTCCATGTTCCTGTCTCTGTGTTTATTTTGCTCCATGCTCCATAGTTTCTCCCTCGTGTTTGATCCTTGGTTTTAGCTGTGTTCCATTTTTTTCCTTGTTTAGTTCCGTGTACTCTCAGACTTTTGGTCCTGTTTTGCCCCGTTGTTCTTCCTGGTTTCCCTTATTTGGTCATTTTCCTGTCCTTGTTTAGTTTGATTTTAATTCTGATCACCTGTTCCTTGTTAATTTACTCATTAGTCCCCTGTTTGGTTCAGTATTGATAGCCTTACCTTTCCCCTGTTTCTTTGTCCTGTCTCACATCGTTTTAATAGGTTATCAGGATAACTATATCAGAGGCTGCATCTGAAAGGGCTCGGACTGCCCATACAGCTGTCACAGCTGCCACTGGACATTGAGCTGTACAACGCATTTGTTTGACTTTTTATTCAGTTTTATTTTTGTGCTTAACTGGCTAAGAAATCCAGTCTGCAAACTTGTCTACATATGATGATCACCATGGTCAAGACAATAAATTATATAAAATCACACCTTTGTAATATGTCAGCATTTGAACTGCTGTGTGTGTGTGTGTGTGTGTGTGTGTGTGTGTGTGTGTGTGTGTGTGTGTGTGTGTGTGTGTGTGTGTGTGTGTGTGTGTGTGTGTGTGTGTGTGTGTGTGTGGGTGTTTATTTTGTAGTTTTTCATATGTATCATTGCATTATTCAAGTAAGCTCCAAGCCAATACCTGCATTTAAAGTTGTAAGGATGCAGCAAACCAGAGTAATTTACCTGCCACGTTCTTGGCTAAGCTGGAGATATAGTGAAACATTCCCACATTCTCCTTTATTGTGATGTAAAATATAAAAATAAAAATAAGCAGTTCTGGCTCCACCTATCCTGGCAGGATGGCAGCGCTCCTCTGGCACCGTTGCTATGTGACATAGCTATGTGTGACTATGTGATAATGTGAGTGGTAATCGGAAAAACCCAGGTGGAGCAATTAGGGAATCCTATGAAGGCGGAGCATCTCATGCACTTCAAAGGGTCCCTTGTGTACTTCGGAGGCGTGGCCTTCCAAGTCTGTGTACTTCGAAGTCCACACACTTCAGTTTGGGACACAGCTTCTCTGTATGAATGGCTCATTGACACTCGATTTGTTCAAAATCATTGATTAATTCAGATTTAAATTTAATTGTTCACTTTTGATCATGATTCACCATTTCTTGGTTTTCTGAAGAACTTTGACGTGTCCAAAAATGTGATCATTGTTCATTGAGGATCATTGAGGATTTGTCTGTTTGCTCAACTTTGGATGAAATGTTTTGTCTCTATTAATTCATAGACATGAGTGCTGTTACTACTTCACTGGTGATGCTGGGAAAGTTTGGTCTGTCTGCAGCATTTTCAATGGCGTACCCTGCTACCGCGGAGCTTTACCCCACTGTACTGAGGAACACAGCTTTAGGTTCCTGCTCAATGGCATCCAGAGTCGGCAGCATATTGGCACCATATGTTATCTACTTAGGTAACTAAACTCTAGTCTGTACAATCTGTCTAATCTCTCAAATTCTGTATTACTTGTCTAGTTCCTCGAGCTGAAATGTGGAAACCGGAAGGCCCACAGCATCACATTCAAAGAAGCGAGTTTTGGGAATTTTCATATACAGTACATCATACCTTCTTCAAATTGTATTCATACAGTTTCCAGGGATTTATTTTGTATCAGGGATGGACTGGCCATAGGGAGTGTCTGAACCTTTTCTGGTCAATCTGTGGGCCAACTTAGTTGTCAAATCTACATTTCTACACAAATGAAAAGAGAAAAACATTGCCATTTAAATTTTGTTTTACTTAACTGATCTCTCCTATTCGTTTATAAGCTATAATTCCAGCACTGCTGTTTGCTTCAGAACTGTGTAAAAGATTGGTTCCACTTTAGATATTCTACCGTTGGGGAATTACAGTTAAAACCCACGGACCAGGTATGATGAGCAAAGACCAGGAGTCAAAGATGCCCACGGACCAGGTATGATGAGCAAAGACCAGGAGTCAAAGATGCGATTTTATCCACAGAAGTCAGCTTTAACAATCTCATGGAGTTTGTCAGCATGTCAAAATTTTCTGCCTCCCCCAAACGCTCAATTCGCGCCAAAGTTCAGCGTAATTCGCGCCATTCGCGCCACTCATTTGCGCGAATAGCGCTGCAGGATTGTCTATCGCGTCTTTGCATTGACTTAACATGTAAATCATTCGCGAGTAACGCTTCATTCGCGTCTGGTGTGAACGCACCTTAAAACCTAGAGACAATTTCCACATTTGGACGCAAGCTTGAAGCATATCTCCTGAAGACAAGTTTTTGTTGACAAGTGATCAGAGGTCAGACGTCTCTCCAAAGACGTCTATCTGATACGCTGGATATTAGCAGTTGAATGTCGTTTGTTCTGGGACTGTCTGAGCTTCTCCCTGTACAGACAGATACTAACACACATACGCAGAGAAACTCTTATCTAACTTCAAGGTTGTCTCAGCCCTAAACCTTATCAGGCATGGTCACACACATAACGAGAGCAGCTTCTAAGAGAATAGAAAGACAGACTAAAGGCATATTCAACTTATTCTCTAACATGCATAAATGGAACTTTGATTAATAATAATTTAAGGAATATTATAATGAAGGCCATTGTAGATCTGCAATCCACTCCTTTACTACTAACTTTAAGAAACTTTGTAATTACATGTCAACTAATTCTCATTAATTTGCAGCTACATGTTTACTAACGCTGTTAGGGTAGGTTTAGGGTGAGTAGAATAAGTTGACATATACTTGCAAAGTTTCTCATAGTCAGTATGATATATGATGTGGACTCATCAAAATAAAGTGTAAGACGATATTAAGCAGACAGTCTACTAATAATCTAATGACTGCTAGTTGACACACGGGCGAGGCCAGAAATATATAAGTGGGTGGGCCTGAATAAAATCGGGTGGGCAAGAGCGTTTAAAAACTGAATATCAAATTGCCAACTGAAAATACAGCACAAAGATTCAATACACAATACTTATAAAGCATTGATTAACAGTCGTTTTAATTTAAAACTTTACTAATACTAGGGGTGACCCCGAATAGTTGACGATTCGATGCTTCGATAGGATGAGCCTGATTCGACTCCCAATCGAATATTTGGGGGGGGGGGTTATGGTTATGTGGGAGTGCTCAATGTCTGATTTCACAGAGAACTACCAGTTTTCTCCCAATAAGTTAATAAAGCATATTATGATAATGCTGTAAATAAGAATCTGTAAAGAAAGAAGCTGTAAATAAATATTTTAACATGCATGAATAAATCCCCTATAGATTTAAGTTTTACTTTTCATAATCCGTGACCGACAGAGGAGCATTTTAGTCTTTAACAAGACTCAAATTGACACAGGCAGTGGGTTAGGGTTAGGTAAGGGTTAGGGTTAGGTTAGGTTAGGGTTACGTTAGGGTTAGGAATGACTGTAAAAACTCCAGTGAAAGACTGTGTTTTTTCCTCAATCAGGTAGGGTACAAGTTATTTTAAAACATTTTGGCCACTTTATATTTAGTGTTTACTGATATTTATCTCGTATGAGAATTGAGATGCCTTTGGTTGAGTTGCGCTGCAGTAAAAGCGCTTCATTGTAGAAGGCTACTACGGTGATTATCTCTTCTATCTCTCCCAATTCTTTGTCTTACCCCTTCCCCTTAGTTTTGCACGTTCATGTGAGAGTAAGGGCTGTCCCAATTCTGGTTTTGATCGAGGGGTAGGGGTAAGGGGAAGCGGTAGATACGAAGTGTATTCTGTACGAGGGAAATGAGTTAAATCCCATTCATTAAAACAATAGCTATCATATGCTTCATTTTACTGGTCATGTTCAGCGCGCGCAGCTCAAAACAGAAATTCAGAACATTAATAATTATGGCATATAGCCTACATAACATAATAATGAGAGCACAATTAAATTTTTTGTTTGTGAATTCTTAGGGTTTCACTGACGTTTAATGTTAACTCTCTTTTAATAAAAAAATAAAACATTATTTACCCCGTTTGTATCTGCGAGGCGTCCGTTACACATTGTCCCTGTGTGTTAAAGTCAGTAATAATTACTGTCCTTTCATACACTTCAAAACTGATGAAACAGAGGTGTAAATACTATTTTAAGTACATGAATTATGTTTCCATCTTTGTTGGCACAGTTTGGAAGTGCCTTTTTCTCTTCTAAAGAAGAGGTGCCAATACTTTTGTCCATATAATGAATGCACAAGTCATTGGTAAAACTGTAACACTTCTGTCTGCTGTAGTTATAAGAAATCATCTCAAACACAATAATATAAAAATATTAGCTGTCTTTTCAGTTCCAGTCCATCCCTGATTTGTGCACTAGTTTGGTCATGTCTCAACAGTAAATTGTGAAATTTCCGTAGTTTCTCCAGCTTTTCAGACCAAGAAGCATTTTTTACAATCTACTTAAACTACACAGTAACCAATGTTTATCGACACAGATGAAACAATATAATGTTTCAAGTATCATCACTTCTTAAACATGCCTGTCAAAACAGTTTTTTGTTTGTTTTTGTGTTTTGTTCCAGGAGGCTATTACAGATCTTTGCCATACATCTTAATCGGCAGTCTGAATGTCCTCTCCGGGTTCCTCAGTCTCCTGCTTCCAGAGAGTCTCGGATCACCTTTACCAGAGACTATCGGTCACATGCAGACAGCTGGGTAAGAGCAGCACCCTCTGCCGTGTTTCTGTAGCATTAGCACTACCAGCTGTTATTAGCCGGGGGGGGGGGGGGGGTTGATCCTGGAGGGCCACTCTTCTGCATCGTCTAGCTCCAACCCTGAAAAACCCTGAAAACAAAACCTGACTCAGCGGTTCTCAATTACAGTCCTTTTGCATGCCTCTCTTTGTTAACACATCTCCTCGTTAGAAGTGCGCTCCGTGCATGAACTGTGTTCCGACTGACATGCTCCCTACACAGTGTCCATTGCTCCCTACTCCCTGAGCAGGGGACATCCGTTGAAGTTTTCTTCACTTCGGAAGATTCATTCATGGATTTACGCTGCACAACGTCTTAACACACGGACAATATACATCTGTAAATATATACAATTTGGCGCGAGGACTGGAATTGAGAACCGCTGACCTAACTGCATCCTGAAGACCTTGATTAGTTGGTTCAGGGGTGTTATTAGGGTGGAGTAAACTTGCAGGTGTGTAGGGGGTCAGTGGAACACAGTTCTGCACGAGCGCACTTCTAACGAGGAGATGTGTTAACAAAGAGAGGCATGCAAAAGGACTGTAATTGAGAACCGCTGAGTCAGGTTTTGTTTTCAGGGTTTTGATCCTCCAGGATCAATAGCCGCTTTTCCACTGTCGGGCCAGTGTGAGCCAGTGCGGGACTAATAGCCTCGGACCTGTAGCACCGAGCCCAAAATCACGGTGCGTTTCCACCCTACTGCGCTTCACTAAAACCCTCATTACTGAATGATTCAGTGTTAAAGTTTCATTATCCCATGCTCTGCCGTTTGAACGAATCTCAATGACTCACTAATTAAACGCTCACTGCTGCCGTTTTAATTTCGTTGAAAAGCATAATTTCCATCATCATTTCTTGTTTGTATATAAAAAACATTTTTTTTTAAGAACCTCATAATTTAATATAGTTGTATTTTCAGTGTAAATTATTTAATTTGATAACATATAGATAATAACAATCACATTATTATAATTGAATTTATAGATCAAATGTAAGAATTTGAAATGCAATTTAATGAGATTAGTGGGAAAATGCCCTATATAAAAGGTACAAAAAAGCCCTTGGATAAAATATTAAAACATGCAGATTTATAGCCTATGTCACAGCTGATAGAAAACCCATGAGAATATTGCATTAGAAAAAATTATAATTGCAAAAATATAAATTGCACACATAATACATATATTTTTCCATTGTTCTCAATTGTAAGTCGCTTTGGATAAAAGTGTGCTAAATCACTAAATGTAAATGTATGTATATATACAGAGCCGATCCTCCCTATACGCAGAATATAAGCTAACATAGAGCCCCCGAAACCCAGGGGCCCCCCCCATTATCACCAGCAGCAATGCGGCGCTGAGCCCTTTCTACGTGAAAAACAGTCAAATCATGTAATGTGCATTTCTAAAGTCTCTTTTAGAGTTGAATGGAGAGACATGTTTCTTGATCGCTCAAACACAAGCAAACACTCATCTCGAATCAGAAATCTGAATGAGTGGAGCATGTCATATTTCCATATATCCGGCCGAGTGGCTCAGCATGCAAAGTCCACTCACTAATTCTCATTTTAAGACCACTTTATTGTACGACTCAAGTAAGATCACTAATGTCACTCGACATAATGTCGAACGCAGAGACATAACGATCCCCCCCCCCCAGGGCCCCCAGAAGTCTTCGATCGGCTCCGGTCGAACGCTACTGTCAGAAAGTGGAGCAAGGTTATTTTTATTCTTGGATATAAAGTTGACGTTATGTAGTGACTTCTGAACTGATCTCCATTGATGTGCCAGGTCTGAAGAACTGAAGAACACAGAATAGAAATAATGCTAATATCGAGTGCTGATACAATTTTAAATAACTTTAGAGATATTGCACACTTCTGTTGTAAACTGTAAATTCTTATGTATATTTTTCAGGTTCAGAAAAAGACATTGCAGTCCAACTGACAGAAAATGTGAAGAGGAGCACGAGTCTGACGACTTGTAAGGACTATAGAGAGACTGAACCCAAGGCTGGAACCTGTCGTGACATTCGGGCTTTACATTACAATGTAATGGGTCCTTTTTGTTCTCAGTGTAACAAATGCTCACATTTTGATACATTTTGTGATAACTTATTTAATGTGAAATTTGATAAAGTTTATTTAGAACAAGGACCATGTACAGCATGTACAAAATTTTCCTTCTGGCACCAACAAATCTTTCTCTCTCTCTCTGTGTGCTCTCTCTCTCTCATTTGATATCTCTCTGTCTGTCTCTCTCTCTCTCTCTCTCTCATTTTGATATTTAGAGGTGTGATAACTTATTTAATGTGAAATTTGATAAAGTTTATGGCGCATTAGACCAGGGCTCATCTCCTGTTTCCAAGGACAAACTTTAATCTCTTGTCCCAATCCCAGAAAAAACTGGAGAAAATCCTGTACAAAATGACTTTCCTCCCACTCGTGTTTTTTTTTTTTTTTTTTTTTTGCCGATAACTGCAATTACAGTAAAAATAGTACAGATCACAGCGTGCCCACCTTATTAGTTGAATAAAACCCAAAATGTTGTGAAAGCCATCTTATTATGCACATGTTGCACAGATAAATTTCATGTAAATCTCCTCTAACGCACACGTCTCTATTTTTTTCACTCTCTATAGATATATTTTTCTATGTACTGTATTTTTAGATATATTCGAGTTTCGAAGTTTCTCGCTCAAGTTCACTGAGACCTAAAGCGCTCCTGTTTGCTAAAAGCGCAACGTTTCGTTGTTATTCTGAGTGCACACAAATAAACGTAGAGTCTTTCAGATTCGAAAGATGTATTAGGCTCTTTTATCTGTATGACCAAGAATGACGGAGATTTTCTCTCCTCTCTCTCTCTCTAGTTAACTCATATTGAGCGGCCATGTAAAGTTGTTCTCTCTCTCAGATGAAAAGCATATTTGAGGTTGATGAATGATAGGTGAGCGTTTGGATGTCTGCCCGATTGTATTACCACACAGACCTCCTCTCTCAAGGACTCTCTCTCGTTCTCGCCCCTCAGTGCAATTCGGCTAGGTCTCTCCGCGCTAAAATATCAGGGTGAAAGTCATCATCTTCGTAGTATAGACCCAGCTCCCAACCAACTTTGAGAATAGATTAACGCGATATTTTTTTTATCGCCGATAAGAGTCTCACTAACGCAGCACTACGCCTAACGGCCCACCACTATATATAATATATATATATATCAGGGATGAGCTGTTGAGTGGAACAAAATTGTGAAAAATGAAATTATGGAGATATAAAAAAAATAAAGTAGAATTTATTGCAAAGTGTATTATTATTATTTTATTTTTTTAAATAAATGACTCTTTTCTCATCACAATAAAATATTTTTTTTACCATGTTCAAGTTTATGTCTGAGTATTGTAACATTTCCACATATAAAACATTTTCTTATAATAAATACATTTATTGAAAAGCTATCAAGAAATTCAGGTTTATCACATTTATTGAATTGATTCAAAATTTGCATAAATATATTCTCAATCTTACACCTAAAAGTCAGATTTTTCACACAAAAAACACTACAAATCACAATAATCAATAAATTCAAAATGACAAAATTGTATGAAAACTGAGCAGCTTTCATCCGTGGATATTGTTGGTTGTTTAACAGTTCTATTCTACAAACAGCTGTCAGATATTAAATATATAAATAACATCATATCACACACTCTGACTGTAAAAACTGAAGAGTCATGCTGGTTATTAACCGTATGTTTGGCTTCTTGGAACAGTAAAATGCTTTTTGATTTATGGGTTATTTTGATAATTTTGATGTTTGATGGCAGATCAATCTTTGTCCTTTTAACATATATATATATATATATATATTTAGTTTTCCCTTGTACTTTATTATTGTAATTATTTACCCAGACTGTGTATATATATATATATATATATATATGTATATTACTGTACTGAAACATCTAACCAATAGAAAGTTCATATTGAGTTGGAACGTCGTGAGCCAATCAGGATTTATTTTCATTAATGAGCGCTGTTGGAGGCGGGACTCGGAACCTGAGTTAAATTAAAAGCGGAGACGTCAAGTGCCAATCCTGCCATAATTAGAAATAAAGAAAGAAATGTACAAAGAAATTAAAAATATACAAATAAATAAATACAAAAATATTTTTTTATATAAATATAAATTATAATAATTTTGTTTACTTATGTATTTAAAAAAAGTCCACAAGTCCACATTCCACATTTCCACTTTTATTTATTTTCACATTTATGTATTTATTTAAGTATTTATTTCCACATTTATTTGTTTCCAATTTTATTTATTTTCACATTTATTTATTTATTTAAGTATTTATTTCTACATTTATTTATTTTCACATTTATGTATTTAAGTATTTATTTCCACTTTTAATTATTTTCACATTTATTTATTTAAGTATTTATTTCCACATTTATTTATTTTCACATTTATTTATTTAAGTATTTATTTCTACATTTATTTATTTAAGTATTTGTTTCCACTTTTAATTATTTTCACATTTATTTATTTCCACATTTATTTATTTATTTAAGTATTTATTTCCACATTTATTTATTTCCACATTTATTTATTTTCACATTTATTTAAGTATTTATTTCCACTTTTAATTATTTTCACATTTATGTATTTAAGTAATTATTTCCACATTTATTTATTTTCACATTTATGTATTTAAGTATTTATTTCCACTTTTAATTATTTTCACATTTATGTATTTAAGTAATTATTTCCACATTTATTTATTTTCACATTTATGTATTTAAGTATTTATTTCCACTTTCTAATTATTTTCACATTTATTTATTTTCACATTTATGTATTTAAGTATTTATTTCCACTTTTAATTATTTTCACATTTATTTATTTTCACGTTTATGTATTTCCACATTTCTTTGCCTGTAGGGTAATGCGGAGGGCGTGTTGTTCCTCAGGAATAGTAATCGAGCTAGAGTAGTCGAGGGGTAAGTTTTGAGACCTCGGTGACACCTTGTGGTGCCCAAACGGGTTACACCGTGGCCTCAAAGCTTACCCCTCATCATCGTAAGCTTAAACATCTACCTGGACTGTGTAAGCTCAAAAGCTCAGAAAGATATGAAGGTGCCAGTCCATTCAAAACATTAAAAACAAAAAATAAAATATTAAACTCTATTTTAAAATGGACTGGGAGCCAGTGCAAACGAGCAGGACAGGGGTAATATGTTCATGCGTGCGAGCGCCAGTCAGAAGTCTAGCAGCTGCATTTTGTACTGTTTGAAGACGATTCATATATGATTGGTAAATACCAATATACATTGAATTGCAGTAGTCTAGTCGAGATGAGATAAAAGCATGTATAACTCTCTCGAACTCAGCACAAGTTAAAAAACCTGAGTCTGAGCTGAAAGAAACTCGATTTGACTACGGCATTTATTTGCATTTCAAAAGTCAAAGCAGAATCAAACACAACACCCACATAGTTTACAGAGGGCTTTGATATATATACAGCCAGATCATTTGCTGTATATTACCAGATACAGCTAAATAATTGCCTCAGTCTTACTCTCATTGAGATTCAAATAATTAAGAGACATCCAATCATGAGTTAATTTTTTACTCTAAATGACCCATTCATACTCGAACACTATTCATTGATTGTGTATCATGTGTAAAGCATTCATGTCATGTGTTCATTCAGATAATAACTATATTGATTCAACATATTACCTTATAATAAAGTACGAGCAGTCTGCTTGCTTACACGCGTGCTTATAACTGAACCACGTGCTTTATGAGCATTCATATTTCAATGCTATGTGATTAAAGTTCACAAAACGTGACTGAGTGAAATGTAATTATAGGGTAAACTTAAAACAATTATGTAGAAATGACTCATACCTGGTCAGGTTAAATTTACTTATTTCCTTTACTAATTTTAGATAACTTAATTCCGTATTTAAATATGCGTGCAAAAACTTGCCAAATAAAAATTAAGTCAATTTAACTTATTTTTTCAGTGTATTTACTTTGTTAAAACAGCAGATTTATAACTATACTATGTACACGAAGTACAAATGATTCTATATGTTAAAATAGCAGGGCTTTATAATACTTATTGCAAATAGTGGCAATTACCTGCATGCAGTATTGTTGTGTATTATAAAGCATTGGGTGTAAATTATCATTTTAATTCAAATTATTAAATGCATGCCACCTAGTTGGAACAATAAAGCCCTCCCTAACCCGACTTTGTGGTCAACTTTCTTTAATTTTTATAAAAATAAATATTTTTGATGTGATGTGAGATTTAAAAAAGGGAGGGAAACTGATGTTTTTGTAGTCTTGATTCGCCCAATCACAGGTTGGTGGGTGGAGCTAGTGTAAACAAGGCGGGTCATTTGCACTTAGACAGACACCTCGTTTATTTGCTCAGTCTTTTGCAATCTGTATCAATGCTTTACTACAAATAAAACAAAAAGCAGCTAGTTAAAGCATGGTAACCACAGATTAATGCATTAGAAGTAACTGCAGTTACATAATCAGATTTCACTTGTCGTTGTTTTAAATTTGCCAAAAATATAACTTTTTTATACCTAAAACAAACAAGCAAGCCCAATGCCAGATGAGGAAACGTAACTAATGCATAACTTTCCATAAAAATATCTACTTTTTTTTTGCATTATGCATTATTTTAAAAAGTAACTTTCCCCAACACTGCTAGTTTAAAAGTCTCATAAAAACATGGTTACTACACTTTTACAATAATAAACCCTTGGTTAATTTTTATAAGGGTAGTAGCTTACGTTTAAACGCATGATGATCTGAACAGAGAGTGAAATGAAGTTAGTTTCAGTAATGATGGCCATTGTTAACTTAATGCTAAAATAGAGTTATTGTGTGTTTGCATCACCTGAGTCTCATCTTACACCCGGTTTGATGTCGTTTAAACAATTATGCTGTGTTTAAGCACAAATAAGTGTCAGTTTGAATGTGTAATTAACCAGATTGTGAGCATGTTTATGAACTTGTTGCATTGATAAACATATAAATGATGCAGACCGAGGCTCTGAATGCTTAGACTGACCAGTTATTTGCTGATTAGGAGTGCTTTAATTAGGCTGATTGATCGTATATACATACATAAATGACATAAACCCAGATTTCCCCCATGCATCCTCGTTCTTAGACCTGTTTAGCATTGAGTGTTAATATCAGACACACACAAGTCTTTGTGATCTAGGTTTTATAGGTCCAATCACGTTATTGTTATTCTACAACACAGAGAAGGAGTCGTGTGCGGGACATGTGCCTGACGTCTGATTGGTGTCTTGAGGGCTCCATAAAAGGAGCGAGTATTAGGAGCCAAAGAGAGGCTCCTGAGAAGCCCAGAAACACAGCAGCGTCAGACAGAAGAGCTGAAGAACATCACGGAGACAGACGTGAAGAAATGAGCGGTTTGGAGGCATTGCTGTGGAAGTAGTTACGGTAGACATGTGAGTTTTCTGAACCCCGCAGTGTTTTATCGCTGGACTTTGGAAACACAACTGTAATATAACGTAATGTCTGATTTAATTTCTCTTTCCCAGATTGTTTGTATTTCTCAAGCTGGTGAGTGAGAGATTCGGTCTTAACTTAGTCTGGACAATATGATGGTGTACAGTTACAACACAGCTGGTGTGAGAAGCAGCTATATATAGATTGATGTAGTGACCACAGCACTGAATGTACAAAACAATACCGAGTCCAAAAGGGTCTTTCCACCAGCTGATGTTTACTGAAATGATTCTTAAATCAAATGTTGCTTAATATCGTGCATCTAAATTATAATCTTGTGTGCTTTTGGAGTTTGTTCGTGTCTCAGATCCATGAGCTTCTTCTTCTTGCCATGGGCAACCACGCATTTACTGCGGGTAAAACATTCATTCCTCATTCCTTCATTCATTTACCAAACACTAATGTGAGCACTGAAGCCTTTATTTACATTTCAGTTTTTTTTTATAATACTAGTGTTTTTGTGCTCGGTATATTTTATCTCACCTAAAACCATATATGAGCACAAAACCAGTCTTAATGGTGAGTTTTTCGAAATTGAGATGTATGCATTATCTGAAAGCTGAATAAATGAGATTTATATTGATGTATATATGTTTGTTATGATAGGACAATATTTGAAAATCTGGTGCAAAAAAATCTAAATATTGATAAAATCACATTTAAAGTTGTTCTTAGCAATGCATATTACTAATCAAAAATTAAGTTTATGGTAAGAAATATACTAAATATCTTCATGGATAATGATCTTAATATCCTAATGATTTTTGGCATAAAAGAAAAATGATAATTTTGACCAATACAATGCATTGTTGGCTATTTCTACAAATATACCCACGACTGCTTTTGTGCTCCAGGGTCACATATACATGTTGCTCTTTTTATTATCATTTATAGACTCAAATATTTAATATATTCTTCGAGTACGGTCATACATGAATTAAAGTTTGGCCCTTGGCACTTTATTTTCCTCCAGAACTGCATGTGCACTGTTTTCCACATGTTGTGTCTCATTGTTATTATTATAATATATTGTCGCAGATGTTGAAGATTTCAAGTCCATCGTGTCGACTCTAGAGAGCCAGCGCATTCTGACCGAACACAACACACTCTCTCTGAATCACGTCAGTAAGTTAATTATCACGTATTAAATGAGTGCATGAACAAGCGTGACATCATGCATTAACCAGTGTACTCCAAACCCGCTGTAGGTCCTCGTATAGACCGAACCATTGACAGACGCTGTGTCGGGACGTCCTTGAGTTATATTTAACTTCTCAGTGTTAATGTTGTGTAAGTCACATCCTAACAACTCACTAACAACATTGCTATTGCTGATACTACAGTGTGATACGTTCATAACTCATTAAAGTACAGTATGATTTAACCTGTTCACTGTCTGTTCCACTTTTTGAGCATAGCCCAGGGCCCGTATTCATGACAAATTAGTGCTAAGAGTTGCTCCTAGTAACAAAATTCTAAGAAAATTCTTAATGTGGGTGTTTCCTCTTAAATTAAATAAAAGATCCTAGTAAAGAAAAAAGTAATTCAGAAAGCATCTTAACCTTAAAGAGGTCTTAAGGTCCGAAATTGTTAGGAGTACGGACGAGAACTTTTAAGAGGCTTAAGAGTTTCTTTTAGCAGTGGAGAAAATGGACAAAAACAGGACGAGGGAGAAGAATGTTTGCACACAATGCATGACAGTGAGTTAATAAGACGCTGCACATTAGATCGTGCAGGGATCATGTTTGTGACAGATCTTATTAAAGACATGTTAACATCCCTGACACTGCGCAGAAATGCCTAGCACCAGAAAAGACATAATCACTACATTAACATATTTGGAAACTGAAAAATGCAATAATGCGATGATTTGGGTCTGTTACAGCACAGAACCTTATTGTGTCGCTGTTCATTTCCTATAAAATACGTTAAGTATGACAGCATGGTAAATAAAAAATAAAGAATATAATGTGTGAGAGGAGAGAGAGAGAGAGGGAGAGAGAGAGAGAGAGAGAGAAAACAGAAAAAATGCTTGTAATTTCAAAGTGAAGGCTTATATAATAAACCTACTCTTAAAAGCGCTTTACTTCCTTCTGGACAATCAACCAATCACAGTCTTCAAAAGACTGTGTCATAGCTAGCAAGGGGTCAGCCCCGCCTCCTCACTAAGATAAAAGTTTTGTCTTTTCCTCGCTCAGAGTTGCTCTCAGATTGGTCCTGAATCACTTTTAAGCTAAGACTCCTAGCTAGAAAATTTTAAGCTATAGGAAGAATTAGAATGAATACGGGAGATATCATTCCAACTTAAACTGTTATAAATGTTGAATGCTTTGGGACACAGATTAGTCTCTTTTGAAAGAAGACGACACTTGGCCTATTATTGTAGAAGTGAAAATATGATGCTATAAAAATGATTTTATTTTATATAAAATATATATTTTCTATAAAACTGATAGAAAATCTGAACAAGTTATGTTCCAAATTTGAGGTTGATATCTCCAAAAATGAGTTTTCGGTGAGATTTTGTTTGGGCGCAGTACCAAGCTTCTCCACTAGATGACCATTAAACCCATTAGTGACCATATAAGGGCGTCTTCATTTCCATATATGGTTTGAGTGATCTGAAACATGTTTTTCCATACTTTTCTCAATATTTAGGATGAAGACATCACAAGTATTAAGGGCAGTATGGATATGATTCAACCTCTAAAAAACACATAAAAGACATGCTACGAGAACCCTGGACATACGTTCGTTCATGATGCATTAAAAATGCAGAATCTATTGTTTTTTCTATATATTCAAAACACTTTGACATTTAAAAAAAAAAGTGAGATTTTTCATGATTTTATATATGTTTCACAATTTCAAAGTAAAGGTCAGAACTCGCTCTCTGACTCTGAGTCTTCTTCCAAATTAATAAATTACAGTTGCTCTGTAAACTATTTCAAAAATCAGTCACCAGATATCAAAACTAGAGTCTTTAAGCTTTCACACAATATATCGTTTGTTAAGATTACTTTAGGTTCAGACTAAGATATTACTGTTTAAAACGGGCCCGTGACAGTTAACAGGTTAAGATAAGACAGAACTATGAAGATATTATAAAGTTATTGAGTGTTTTGTGTTTATTATTTCTCTTTGCAGGCTGATGATGAACAAACAGGTCTGGCGATGAATGAAGTCAATCAGGAACCAGACCTGCTGGCCCTCAAGTTTCTTTACAGTAACACAGATGCACCCAAAGACAGCACGGTAAGTCTGTTACAAAGACAAAAATACCCCCCCCCCCCTTTCCAAATTGGGGTACTGAAGTTCATATTTCGGTATTTTTTGTCACATGACATGCATGTAAACACATGAAATACATTTTAGTGTTTTATTTTGACTGCACAGCTAAAATTATATTGTGATTATTTTGTCTTATACTATGGGGCGTTGAATGCTTGAATCTGATTGGCTGACGGACGTTCTGAGGTGTGCAATTATTTTCAGGTAAAAGCACGATGAACGTAGTTCCAGGCACCGCATTACACGACCATATCACTTCGCCAAATGATTTCTGTAATTTTAAAGGCCTTATAACAGCAATACAAACAAAACCAACAAGACACTGGCAGTGTTGGGGAAAGTTACTTTTAAAAGTAATGCGTTACAATATTGCGTTACTCCCTAAAAAAGTGACTAAGTAATGTTACTTTTTATGGAAAGTAATGCGTTAATTACTTTTGCGTTACTTTCGCATTACTTTTTAAATATGAGCAGGGCTTGATTGTTTGTTTTTAATACAAGTGTTTGAATAGTGTTCCTGTGGTTTAGTGGTAGAGCATTGCGTTAGCAGCGCAAAGGTTGTGGGTTCAATTCCCAGGGAACACATGTACTGACAATAAATGTATAACCTGAATGCACTGTAAGTCGCTTTGGATAAAAACGTCTGCTAAATGCATAGATGTAAATGTAGTACAAGAAGTTATATTTATATCAAATGTAAAAGCCCTTTCACACCAAAAAGTGTAATGAATAAACCTCAGACTGAAGGACGAGTAAATCACGTCTGTACAGAAGAACACAGGAGAAGATTCAACACTCTTCAGCAATAATACAACAATGAAGCACAATTATTAGTTTATCTAAAGTAATTTGTTCTTATTAGTATGGTTGAACTGATCGTCAAAGGTCAGCAGCAAACACATCGGTTAATAAAATGAGATTAGATATATTTGTGTTGTTTAACATATTGAATTATTGCAGGTTTACGTCATATTCTGAGTTTGTATTTCACTGTTTTAATTCATTTTGATGAATACTGAATCTGTTTTTTCGTGTGGGATGAATTAATGCTCATTCACATTTAATCTAGATTAGATCTACACTACCATGTTCACACATCGGTCAATAAATGGAGAAAAAGTAACTAGTAAATTTAAAAAGTAATGCGTTACTTTACTAGTTACTTGAAAAAAGTAATATTATTACGTAACTCGCGTTACTTGTAATGCGTCACCCCCCCGACACTGGACACTGGCCAAATACATAAATACAGTAAACAAAAGGATGAAATCTACACATCTTGTCCATGTTTTTGCCACAAAGTTACGTTTTATTATGTACGGAAAGCACATAGTCTACTCTCTCACAGACACACATATAGTTTGCACACACCTTAAAGGATTAGTTCCCTTTCAAATTACAATGTCCTTATAATTTACTCACCCCCATGTCATCCAAGATGTTTATGTATTTCTTTCTTCAGTCGAAAAGAAATTAAGGTTTTTGATGAAAACATTCCAGGAATTATCTCCATATAGTGGACTTCAATGGACTCCAAACAGTTGAAGGTCAACATTACAGTTTCAGTGCTGCTATAAACGATACCAGACGATGAATACGGTCTTATCTAGCCAAACGATCACTCATTTAGAAAAATAAAATACATGTATATGCTTTATAAACACACAAATGCTTGCTTGCCTGTTCTGCGATGCGCATTCTTCACGTAATACGCTTGACGTAGGCTCCGTCTCATCTTCTCAAGTTCAAACTCATCTGACATCGTTGTGTTATCTTGTAAACTTGTTAAGGTGTATCTCCCTTTTTTGTAAACGGCGTTTGACTTTGTATTCGCACGTTCAACTTGTAAACACTGACTCGGTACTTCCGCCTACGTCAAGCGTGACCTTTTACATTTTTTATTTAATTTTAATGTTAATTATTAACAATAGGAAATAGTTTAGAGTATCTAAGTCTAAAAATGTTGACCAAAATAGTAGTCTTTATTAATCTTCAACATTCAAAACTGGATTTTTTGGGGCCCAATGCTCACCTTCTAATAGCAGTGTTGGGTGTAATGAATTACTGAGTAAATAATTACTGAATTAAATTAATTATGAAGTAATTATATATGTGTTCTGTGGCGCACAGAAGCATTCATAAGCAGCACAGCTATATTTATAGCAATAACCAACAATACATTGTATGGCTCAAAATTATACATTTAAATTTTTATGCCAAAAATCATTAGGATATTAAGATCATGTTCCATGAAGATATTCTTACCGTAAATATATCAAAACTTAATTTTTGATTAGTAATATGCATTGCTAATAATTAATGTGAATAACTTTAAAGATGATTTTCTCAATATTTAGATTTATTTGCATGCTCAGATTCCAGATTTTCAAATATTGTCCGATCATAACAAACCATACATCAATGGAAATATTATTTATTAAAGCTTACTTATTTATTATGAAAAATTGACACTGGTCCAGGGTCACATATTATTTTAAATATATATGATATATAATTTAATTTTAGCTTGAAAAAGTACACTAAGGGATTACTCTTACTTTTTTGTAATTTAATTACTTCTGCTGTAATTGCATGAAATACTGTATAGAATAAATCTATATTAAACCTTCTATCTTTAAATACTTTGGTCAGTTCTAGAATAATTGATGCAGTTTTATATTACGAATCAAAAGATCAGTTTGATGTCGACCCTTGTTTTGCTCAACTGGTCGAGGTTAATATGGGATTTAGAAAGTAATAAGTAATGCAATACTTTCTAAAGAGAGTTATTAGTACAGTAAACGAATGACTCTGTTGAAGATGTAGTTTTTAAGAGTAACTTACTCAACACCTCGTATTAGGCTTTAGTGGCCTCTGGAAGACAAACGATTAGGATTGTCCCTTTGGTGTTTTTGTCAGGAGCCCGGTCAGCAGCTCTTCTTCTGGCACAACAAGCACGACTCTGCTCCCGGCGTATCTCTCGGCGTTAGCCGCTAAACTGCGAGTGGCCCCGCAGGGCCCCGGCACTATGGAGCAGATGAGAGCGGAGCTCCAAGAGCTACGAGATGAACTGGACACGATGAAGACGCAGCAAAAGTTTGTGTAACATCAATGCATGCTGTTTTGAGATCCTTATCCTTGTATTTCTGTAAATGTAACAACACTGTGTTTCAGAAAAGAGATCAAACTGCTCATGAACGAACTGGATGAAGAAAAGAAGATGCGTTTGTCATTGCAAGTAAGCACGAAGAGGAGTCAAGAGCCTCTAGATGTTAAACAATCTCATTCAGAGCATGTCGGGAAAGTTCTTTTAAAAGATGTTAATGTTGCGTTACTCCATAAAAATCTAATTGTGTTCATTCTTTTTATGGAAAGAGCATTACAGTATTGCGTTACTCCATAAAAAGTAACTAATTGGTTACTAAATTACTTTTTATGGAAAGTAATTGTTACAATATTGTGTTTCCATAAAAAAGTAAAATTGTGTAAAGTTACTTTTTATGGAAAGTAATGCATTACAATATTGCGTTATCCATAAAAAAAAAATTGTGTTACTAATTCTTTTTATGGAAATTGTTACAATATTGAACTCCATAAAAAAGTACTAATTGTGTTAAGTTACTTTTTATGGAAAGTAATGAGTTACAATATGGTTACTCCATAAAAAGTAACTATTGTGTCTATGTTTTACTTTATGGAAAGTAATTTATTACAATATTGCGTTACTACATAAAAAAAAGTCTTACTAGTTACTTTTTATGGAAAGTAATGGATTATAATTGTGTAACTCCCAATAAAAAGTACTAAGTTACTAAAGTTTTTATGGAAAGTAATGCATTACAAATTGTGTACTCTCATAAAAAGTAACTAATTGTGTTACAATACTTTTTTGGAAAGTAATGCATTACAATATTGCGTTCTCCATAAAAAAAAAATTGTGTTACTAGTTACTTTTTATGGAAAGTAATTGTTAAAATATTGTTACTCCATAAAAAAGTACTATTGTGTTTAGTTACTTTTTATGGAAAGTAATGTTTACAATATAGTGTTACTCCATAAAAAAGTAACTAATTGTGTTACTAAATTACTTTTTAATGGAAAGTAATGCGTTACAATATTGCGTTATACATAAAAAAGTAACTTTTGTTACTATTACTTTTTATGAAAGTAATGCGTTATAATATTGTGTAACTCAATAAAAAGTCTAATTGTGTTACTAAGACTTTTTATGGAAAGTATGCGTTACAATTTGTTACTCCTCCATAAAAAGCAATTAATTGTGTTACTAAGTTACTTTTTATGGAAAGTAATGTTACAATAGCGTTACTCCATAAAAAAAAAGTTGTGTTACAGTCTTTTTATTATTGAAATAATGTGTTACAATATTGCGTTACTCCATAAAAAAGTAACAGGTTACTGTTACTTTACTTTTTATGGAAAATTGCGTTACAATAGCGTTACTCCATAAAAAATCTAATTGTGTTAAATACTTTTTATGAAAGTAAAATATTGTGTTATAAATAAAAAGTAACTATGGTTACTAAGTTCTTTTATGGAAAAATGCATATACATTATTTTTTTACCTGGGCTGGACTTGTTTATTTATTTTGACCCTGGAGCACAAAAGCAGTCTTAAAAGCCTGGGTATATTATAAAATCAAAAATCAAGTAATGGGTCAAAATATGATTTTTCTTTTATCCAAAAATAATAGGATATTAAGATCATGTTTCATGTAAATTCCCTACCGTAAATATATCAAAACGTTATATATTATTAGTAATGTGCATTGCTATGAATTCATTTGAACAACTTTAAAGGTGATTTTCTCTATATTTCGATTATTTTGCACCCTCAGATTCCAGATTTTTCAACCAAATATTGTCTGATCATAACTAACCATACATCAATGGAAAGCTATTTATTCTGCTTTTTGATATACATTTCAAATAAAAATAAAACTAAAGTTACATTTAAAGTAAATATTGAACTAGGCAAGGCAAGCAAGGCAAAGGCAAGGCAAGTTTATTGTATGCACATCATAACATGGTATTAAGTGCTTTACATAAAAGAAGGAGTGAAATACATCACAGCAATAAAAAAAAAGGAGTTAAAAATAATAGAATTTAAATGATATAGAAATTGATTTAAAATGAAATAAACAGGTAAATAGAAAGATTATTCGTAAAATTATGCAGTTAGTTCGGACTAGCACAGCGCTTTCAACAAATATGCTAATAATTCAGTTTGCATTTTATGTGGCATGTTTTTTAGACAATAAACCTTCTGGAAGCTGTTCCAGCTGCGGTGCGGCATAAAACTAAAATAACTCCCCTTGTTTGTGTGAACCCTTGTATTTCTAACTGACTACATTTATGGTATGTTAGGTTTATATTCAGTGATAAATAGCTGAATTTGAACTAAATCAATTGTAAAACAAAGTAGCTTGTGTTACTTTGTCAGCTATTTAGTCAAATAATGCATTACTTTACTACTTAAAAAAGCAGCCAGACTTGCTTGTAACGGGTTTAATTTTGTACCATGAACACTCACTTGTGCTCTCTTTCTCAGATTCAGATCTGAATGTCCAAGTGGAGTGCGGTCTCGATTCGTCTAAGTGAGAAACACATGTCCAAGTGAGCCGAAAAACATATGATGCATGACAGATACAATGCCGCTACACTCTTGTGAGTCTCAGCTGAACTCAAGTGTAAAGAAGACTGAGGAAGAACTTATGATATGAAGAACATATTGCTCTATTAAACACGTTTTGGGTTTTAAACCACAAACAATGCCTGGAAAGAGAGAGAGAGAGAGCAACCTATAGTTTAAATCGTATGCATTGATTACTTTGACTAATTAGCATCAGATCTTACATCTAAGCTGTTTTCCATGTTGTGTGAAGGAGTAAGAATACTGTGAAGGGCCAGTTAGAGTTTTTCACCAGGGCTGCAATTAACTGATAAAAAATGCAGTAGATATTGTGAAATATTGTTACAATTTAATATAAGCGTTGTCTATGTGAATACGTGTTAAACTGTAATTTATTTCTGTGATCAAATCTGTATTTCAGCATCATTAGTCTTCAGTGTCCAGTCTCAGAAATCATAATAATATGCTGATTTTCTGCATTTCTTATTACAGTATGATCGTTGTGCTACTTAATGTTTTTTTGTGGAAACTGTGATACATTTATTCAGAATTCTGATGAAGATCAGAAGAACTTGCAGGTTTTTATTAAATATAATTTTTTGTAACAATGTAAATGCATATTTAAAAAAACAATTGAACAAAAAAAACAGTTATCGGACAACCAACTTTTAACCCCTTAACTGTCACTCACAGTCATAGACATTATAGTGCACTATCCAAATATACAGTTGTATAATTCATGAACGAAAACATGATTTTGATGCCATTTCCATGGTAATGCAATGTCTGATTTTAAAATGGGTTTCAAAGGATGAATTTTGAGATTTTACGTTTTCAAGTGATTTATGATTTCTAAAGTATGATAAAAAAGGCAACTAAGAAGATTGTCTGTGACAAAGGTCAGAACATGTAGATTTTTCAGGTGCACTCTTGTCATAAATTAATCTATTAATTTTCCTACATAATTGCTTTACAAAAAAAGTGGTACAATATCTATTTAGGAGTCTTAGTCCTTTCCACGATATAAAGTTTGTTATAACTAGATTAGGATTTAATTATAATATAGTGAAGTAAACTCGACACTTAAGGGGTTAAATAGTAGCGTGTGATGAAATGTATTAACATTGCTATTATATTTATACTAGTGCTGTCAAACGATTACTTGCATCCATAATAAAAGTTTTTGTTTACATAATATATATATATACATACTGTGTTTATTTATTATGTGTATATAAATGCAAACACATACAGTGTATATATTTTGAAAATATTTAAATTATTAAATATTGTTATTATTAGATTTTTCGTTATATACAAATATATTTATTATATACATAACATATTTTTCTTATTTTGTATTTATATAAGCATAATACATATAAACAGTACACACACATATATTATGTGAACAAAACTTTTATTTTGGATGCAATTAATTGTTTGACGGCACTAATATATGCATGTATGGGTCTATCATGATTTAATTTGTATATGCAGTGAATAAAAAAAGGGTCTTGTAAGAAAAAGACTATACTTTAAGACTAAAGCAATACCATACATATCACATAAAGAGGCAAAAACGAAACAAATATCTATTTACAAAAAATATTTATTTACATTGCATTAAAACTAAGACAGTGTAGCTGTACCTTCATGAAGCAAATCAAACAACAGACTGTGAATCACATTTGAGAAGGGACTTAAGAGAAAGCATCAGTAACGGATCAGACGTCGTCTTCACAGGGGATCGGTCTGAACGTCACGTCTTTATTTTCCTCCAGCAGAAGATCGTAGCGACACAGAGGCCTGTTGAAACGCAAGACAACAGTTTAGTGACACCATGAGAGGTGTTGTCTCTATTCTCATCTTTATGTCTGAATAAGACGCTGAGAGTAGAGCTGATTTATTTGACATCAGTTTGAATCTAGCCTGTGACATTTCTCAATCTCATGTGCAAGAAGGCAAGAGCCCTTTACAGTCAGTAAAGTCCGTTTATAAAAGTCTCTTCTGCTCACCAAGGATAAAAAAATACTGTAAAAATAGCTAAATATTATTAGAATGTAAATCAGCTGGTTTCAATGTGAATATGTGTTAAACTGTAATTTATTTCTGTGATCAAAGCTGTATTTTCAGCATCATTACTCCAGTCTTCAGTGTCACATGATCTTCAGAAATCATTCTAATATGCTGTTCAAGAAACTTATTATCAATATTGAAAACAGTCGTGCTGCACAATATTTTTTTTACTTTTTATTTCTCAGGATTCACAGATGAACAGAAAGTTCAAAAGAACAGCATTTATTTCAAATACGCTGTTAAAAATGCCTTTCTTACTTCGATATTTGGTCTTGTTTCCTGAAAAAATATCTAAAAACTCTTAAATCAAGAAGGATTTTGTAAAAATAATTGTCTTGTTTTCATAATTTTTTCAAAATTAAGTGAGCATTTGCTTGAAACAGAAAACAAGATAATTTGTATTATCATTGGCAGATTATTTTGCTTGTTTCAAGTAAAAACTCACTTAATTTTGACTATTTCTTTATGAAAACAAGACAATTATTTTTGCTTGTCTACAAAATCCTTCTTGATTTAAGAGTTTTTTGGATATTTTGGCTGGAAACAAGACCAAAAATCTAAGTAAGAAAACGTGTAGAAATCTTTTCTAATGTATAAATGTCTACTGTACTTTTGATCAATTTAATGCAGCATTGATGAATAAATGTATTAATTTCTTTAGGAATAGCAAACTTTGAGTATGTTTGATGTCAAACATACACTAGTATGACACACCTTGAGACCTCATGCTTGAATTAAATGAAACTGAGCTGTTATTTGGCCTGAAGTCTTGTGATGCTGTGAACAGTTCATAAAGAGCATGTCCCTGCTAAAAAAACAATAGAAGCCCAATAGAAACAAACACAGAAATTCCAATGGTTTCCATTAAAATACCATTATAAACCATTAGCTTTTTCCAGTAAAACATTACACAATTTATTTTTGTAGTTTGTTTTGGGCATTTTTCCAATAGGATTTAACATCCCACCAATAGAATCCATCACATACCAGTACAGAGTACACACCATTATAGTTTCCATTAAAACCAATATATAACCATTAAACCCATTACATTCTCAATTGTGTTTTAGACAGGGCAGGGTTCTATTGTGTTTTGGGCCGGGTTCTATTGTGTCTTGGGCAGGATTCTATTGTGTTTTAGGCAGGGTTCTATTGTGTTTTGAGCAGAGTTCTATTGTGTTTTGGGCAGGATTCTATTGTGTTTTGAGCAGGGTTCTATTGTGTCTTGGGCAGGTTCTATTGTGTTTTCAGGGGTCATTGTGTTTTGAGCAGGGTTCTATTGTGTTTTGGGCAGGGTTCTGGGTTTTTGGGCAGGGTTATTGTGTTTTGAGCAGGGTTCTATTGTTTTGGGCAGGTTCTATTTTTTTGGGCAGGGTTCTATTGTGTTTTGAGCATTGTGTCTTGGGAGGGTTTCTAGTGTTTTGAGCAGGGTTCTATTGTGTTTTGGGCAGGGTTCTATTGTGTTTTAGAGGGCTCATTGTGTTTTGGCCGGGTTCTATTGTGTTTTGAGCTATTGTGTTTTGGGTAGGGTTCTATTGTCTTGGCAGGGTCTATTGTGTTTTGGGCAGGTTCTATTGTGTTTTCAGGGTTTATTGTGTTTTGAGCATTGGTTTTGGACAGGGTTTATTGTTTTTTTGGCAGGGTTTTGTTTTTTGGCAGGTTCTATTGTTTTTGGGCAGGGGTCTATTGTGTTTTGGGCCGGGTTCTATTGTGTTTTGAAGCAGGGCTCTATTGTGTTTTTGAGCAGGGCTCTATTGTGTTTGGCAGGGTTCTATTGTGTTGGGCAGGGTTCTATTGTTTTGGGCCGGGTTTATTGTGTTTTGTGCAGGGTTTTATTGTGTTTTGGCAAGGTTCTATTGTTTTTGAGCAGGGTTCTATTGTGTTTTTAGACAGGGTATTGTTTTTTTTGGCTGGGTTTCTATTGTGTTCTAGACAGGTTCTAATTTGTTTTGGGCAGGGTTCTATTGTGTTTTGGGCAGGATTCTATTGTGTTTTGGGCAGGCTCTATTGGTGTTGTAGACAGGGCTCTAATGTGTTTTGAGCAGTTCTATTGGTTTTGGCAGGGTCTTGTGTTTTGGGCATTGTGCTTTGGGGGTTCTATTGTGTTTTGAGCAGGGTTCTATTGTGTTTTGGGCAGGGGTCTATTGTGTTTTGAGCAGGATTCTATTGTTTTTTTGAGCAGGATTCTATTGTTTTTGAGCAGGGTTCTATTGTGTCTTAGACAGGCATGATTCTATTGTGTTTTGGGCAGGGGTTCTATTGTGTTTTGAGCAGGGGTCTATTGTGTTTTAGAGCAGGTTCTATTGTGTTTTGAGCAGGGTTCTCTATTGTGTTTTGAGCAGGATTCTATGTGTTTTGGGCAGGGTTCTATTGTGTTTTGGGCCGGGTTCTATTGTGTTCTGAGCAGGGTTCTATTGTGTTTTGGGCCGGGTTCTATTGTGTTTTGAGCAGGGTTTTATTGTGTTTTGAGCAGGGTTCCATTGTGTTTTAGACAGGGTACTATTGTGTTCTGAGCAGGGTTCTATTGTGTTTTGGGCAGGATTCTATTGTGTTTTGGGCAGGGTTTTATTGTGTTTTGGGCAGGGTTCTATTGTGTTTTGAGCAGGGTTCTATTGTGTTTTGGGCAGGGTTCTATTGTGTTTTGAGCAGGATTCTATTGTGTTTTGAGCAGGGTTCTATTGTGTCTTGGGCATGATTCTATTGTGTTTTGGGCAGGGTTCTATTGTGTTTTGAGCAGGGGTCTATTGTGTTTTAGACAGGGTTCTATTGTGTTTTGAGCAGGGTTCTATTGTGTCTTGGGCAGGATTCTATTGTGTTTTGAGCAGGATTCTATTGTGTTTTGAGCAGGGTTCTATTGTGTTTTAGACAGGGTTCTATTGTGTTTTGAGCAGGGTTCTATTGTGTTTTGGGCAGGGTTCTATTGTGTTTTGAGCAGGGTTCTATTGTGTTTTGGGCCGGGTTCTATTGTGTCATGTTGTTTAGGCAGGATTCTATTGTGTTTTGGGCAGGGTTTCTATTGTGTTCTGAGCAGGGGTCTATTGTGTTTTAGACAGGGTTCTATTGTGTTTTGAGCAGGGTAACTATTTGTGTTGTTTGAACGGGGTGTCTCTTGTGTTTGAGCAGGGTTCTATTGTGTTTTGAGCAGGGGTCTATTTGTGTTTTAGACAGGTTTCTATTGTGTTTTGCGCAGGGTTTTAATGTGTGTTTTAGACAGGGTTCTATTTTGTTTTGGGCAGGGTTCTATTGTGTCTTGGGCAGGGTTTCTAATTGTGTTTTGGGCAGGGTTCTATTGTGTTTGAGCATGGGGGTCTATTGTGTTTTAGACAGGTTTCTATTGTGTTTAGACAGGGTTCTATTGTGTTTTTTTGGGCAGGGTTTCTATTGTTTTTTTTGGGCAGGGTTCTATTGTGTTTTTTGGGCAGGGTTCTATTGTGTTTTTTGGGCAGGGTTCTATTGTGTTTTGGACAGGGTTCTATTGTGTTTTTTGGACAGGGTTCTATAGTGTTTTTGGACAGGGTTCTATTGTGTCTTGGGCAGGGTTCTATTGTGTCTTGGGCAGGGTTCTATTGTGTTTTGGGCAGGGTTCTATTGTGTCTTGGGCAGGGTTCTATTGTGTCTTGGGCAGGGTTCTATTGTGTCTTGGGCAGAGTTCTATTATGTCCTGGACAAGGTACTATTTTATCTTGGGCAGGGTTCTATTGTGTTTTGGGCAGGGCTCTATTGTGTCTTGGGCAGGGTTCTATTGGGTCTTGGGCAGGGTTCTATTGTGTCTTGGGCATGGTTCTATTGTATTTTGGGCAGGGCTCTATTGTGTCTTGGAGCATGGTTCTATTGTGTCTTGGGCAGGGTTCTATTGTGTTTTGGGCAGGGGTCTATTGTGTTTTTGGGCAGGATTCTTTTTGTGTTTTGAGCAGGGGTCTATTGTGTTTTGGCTGTGATTATATTGTGTTTTGAGCAGGATTCTCATTGTTGTGGTGTGGGCAGGTGGTCTATTGTGTTTTGAGCAGGATTCTATTGTGTTTTGGGAGCGTGAGGGTTCTATTGTGTTTGGGCATGATTCTATTGTGTTTTGGGCAGGATTCTATTGTGTTTTGAGCAGGGGTCTATTGTGTTTTAGACAGGGTTCTATTGTGTTTTGAGCAGGGTTCTATTGTGTTTTGGGCAGGGGTCTATTGTGTTTTGAGCAGGGTACTATTGTGTTTTGGGCCGGGTTCTATTGTGTCTTGGGCAGGATTCTATTGTGTTTTGGGCAGGGTTCTATTGTGTTCTGAGCAGGGGTCTATTGTGTTTTAGACAGGGTTCTATTGTGTTTTGAGAAGGGTACTATTGTGTTTTGAACAGGGTTCTATTGTGTTTTGATCAGGGTTCTATTGTGTTTTGAGCAGGGGTCTATTGTGTTTTAGACAGGTTTCTATTGTGTTTTGCGCAGGGTTCTATTGTGTTTTAGACAGGGTTCTATTGTGTTTTGGGCAGGGTTCTATTGTGTCTTGGGCAGGGTTCTATTGTGTTTTGGGCAGGGTTATATTGTGTTTTGAGCAGGGGTCTATTGTGTTTTAGACAGGTTTCTATTGTGTTTTAGACAGGGTTCTATTGTGTTTTAGACAGGGTTCTATTGTGTTTTTTGGGCAGGGTTCTATTGTGTTTGGGCGGGTTCTATTTTTGTTTTTGGGCATGGGTTCTATTGTTTTTTGTCTTGTTTTTGGCTTTTGTATTTTCTATGTTTTATTTTTTATTGTTTTTTGGGCAGGGTTCTATTGTGTTTTTTGGGCAGAATTCTATTGTGTTTTGGACAGGGTTCTATTGTGTTTTGAGCAGGGTTCTATTGTGTTTGAGCAGGATTCTATTGTGTTTTGAGAAGGGTATGTATTTGTGTTTTGAGCAGGGTTCTATTGTGTTTTGGGCCGGGTTTATTGTGTTTGGGCAGGGTTCTATTGTGCTTTGGGCCAGGGTTCTATTGTGTTTTGGGCAGGTTTCTATTGTGTTTTGAGCAGGGTTCCATTGTGTTTGAGCAGGGTTCTATTGTGTTTTAGACAGGGTTCTATTGTGTTTGGGCAGGGTTCATTGTGTTTTGTGGGCAGGATTTATTGTGTTTTGAGCGGGTTCTATTGTGTTTTAGACAGGGTTCTATTGTGTTTTGGGCCGGGTTCTATTGTGTTTTAGACAGGGTTCTATTGTGTTTTGAGCAGGGTTCTATTGTGTCTTGGGCATGATTCTATTGTGTTTTGGGCAGGGTTCTATTGTGTTTTGGCAGGGGTCTATGTGTTTTTAGGACAGGGTTCTATTGTGTTTTGAGCAGGGTTCTATTGTGTCTTGGGCAGGATTCTATTGTGTTTTGGGCAGGGTTTATTGTGTTTTGAGCAGGGGTCTATTGTGTTTTAGACAGGGTTCTATTGTGTTTTGAGCAGGGTTCTATTGTGTTTTGGCAGGGGTCTATTGTGTTTTGAGCAGGGTTACTATTGTGTTTTGGGCCGGGTTCTATTGTGTCTTGGCAGGATTCTATTGTGTTTGGGCAGGGTTCTATTGTGTTTTAGACAGGGGTCTATTGTGTTTTGAGACAGGGTTCTATTGTGTTTAGAGACAGGGTACTATTGTGTTTTGAACAGGGTTCTATTGTGTTTTGAGCAGGGGTTCAATTGTGTTTTGAGCAGGGTTCTACTGTGTTTTGGGCAGGGTTATATTGTGTTTTAGACAGGGTTCTATTGTGTTTTAGACAGGGTTCTATTGTGTTTTGGGCAGGGTTCTATTGTGTTTTAGACAGGGTTCTATTGTGTTTTAGACAGGGTTCTATTGTGTTTTGGGCAGGGTTCTATTGTGTTTTGGGCCGGGTTCTATTGTGTTTTAGACAGGGTTCTATTGTGTTTTGGGCAGGGTTCTTTTGTGTTTTAGACAGGGTTCTATTGTGTTTTAGACAGGGTTCTATTGTGTTTTAGACAGGGTTCTATTGTGTTTTGGGCAGGGTTCTATTGTGTTTTGGGCAGGGTTCTATTGTGTTTTGGACAGGGTTCTATTGTGTTTTAGACAGGGTTCTATTGTGTTTTTAGACAGGGTTCTATTGTGTTTAGACAGTGTTCTATTGTGTTTTGGGCAGGGTTCTATTGTGTTTTAGACAGGGTTCTATTGTGTTTGGACAGGGTTCTATTGTGTTTTGGGCAGGGTTCTATTGCTTTTTGGGCAGGGGTATCATGAGCTCTTCCTTCAGATGAACACAAACAGACCTGAGGTTGTTCTGTAGAGGAGTGAAGCGGATGCTCAGGAGCCGCAGTTTCTTCCGCGGCCGGATTCCTTTCCCCGTACAGAACTTGAGCGTGATCTCTTGCACAGGCTGGACGTCTCGGTCAAACTGAGCCAGAACACTGCTCTCCACAAACTTCTCAAACATCAGGGATTTACTGGAAGAGAGAGGAGGAACATCAGCATCCAAAAGAGCAATCTGGAAATACTCCTTATACGAGACGGAGACAGAGACGGAGACTTACTGGTTGAGTTCAACTTGTGCCTCTTCTTGTCCGTTGCTTAATTTAATTGTTAAATATCCCCAGTGTGTTTTCTGGTTCCATGTGACAATGTCAACCTTATAACCGAACTCTAGTGGAGTCAAAGGGTACATCAATAAACTGTTACATTTTATATATATATATATATGTGTCCCTGGAGCACAAAACCAGTCTTGAGTCGCTGGGGTATATTTGTAGAAATACCCAACAATACATTGTATGGGTCAAAATTATACATTTTCTTTTATGCAAAAAATAATTAGGATATTAAGATAATGCTCCATGAAGATATTTTGCACATTTCTTACCGTAAACTTAATATGCATTGCTAAAAACAACTTTAAAGATGATTTTCTCAATATTTTGATTTTTTTACACCCTCAGATTCCAGATTTTCAAATATTGTCCAATCATAACAAACCATACATCAATGCAAAGCTTATTTATTCAGGTTATTATAAAAAAATTGACCCTAGTTTTGTGCTCCATGGTCACATACTGTATACATCTTAACCTGAAACTTAAATAATCTCCTCGCAGTTGATATGTATTAAAAAATAGATGCTCACTGCAGAATGGAGACGCTTTATTGGTTTGGAAATATGTCTTTGTTTGTCCCAGCGGCAGCAGCCTGTCCTTCCAGCGCACAGAATCATAACCTGCACAGTGCAATGAAAGAAAGCATGTCTGTTTCTGATCACATGAAGCTCAGAGTTTGCTCAGGGTTCGGAGTTTACCGAAAACAGGGCATCCGTCCGGCGCGAAGCTCCCGCAGTCCATGCACTGCCCGTCCTGGAAGAGCCTGTAGGATTCACAGGGGTACGCAGTGATGGGACAGGAGCCGTTCACAGAGCTCATGTAGAGGAACACGGACCTCTGATGGTCACACTTGAAATACTGCGAGCCTGTGGAAGATCAGAGACATCTGCAGTCTGTCAATACATGCATATGCATTATGATATAGCATGCATATGAAATATGAAGAGGATGCAGAGCGTCATATTAGTCTGGGGCATGAAGATATTCTTTCTTATGCTTTTTTAAACAACGTGAGCAGCATGATATAATTGCTTACACTTTTATATGCCTCACATTTGAGAATGAAGAGAGGTATGGTAAGAAAGCAAGTCAAAATTAAAATACCGAACGATTGAAAATCAATGTTTATTTTTTATTTAATTTGACGAGCGTTTTTAATTTAAAAAGTACACACCGCCGCTTAAGTAATTGATCTCTTCTGCTCATCAAGGCTGTATCTATTTGATCAAAAATTTAATAATGTGAAATAAATGTTTTAATACACTTTCAAATTATAATTTTATAGTTAACAATAATACAATACAGTTTAAAAGTTTAAGGTTAGTACATTTATTCATTTTTATTGATACTTTTTACAACCTATTCTTCAGCAAGAATGTATTAAATTGATAAAAAATTATAGTAAAGAGTTACACTGTTACAAAAGATTGCTATTTTAAATTGATAAGAGATAAAATTTTCTTGAGCAGCATATTATTATGATTTCTGAAGATCATGTGACACTGAAGACTGCAGTAATAATGCTGAAAATACAGCTTTGATCACAGAAATTAATTACAGTTTAACACATATTCATATAGAAAACTGCTGTTTTACATTATAATAATATTTAGCTATTTTTACTGTATTTTTCATCACCTTGGTGAGCAGAAGAAACTTCCCTGAAAACATGAAAAATCTTACGGATCCCAAACTGAACAGCAGTGTGTTTGTTTAATATAAATTAATATGTAATGAGGTTACATTAAAATGCTATTATGGTTAAAGCTGACCTGAAAAGATGGTTCTGGGGCATCCAGGCTGATCCGCTCCACCGTTGGCGTAATAGTCGATGTGACCCAGGACATCACGATAGCCCAGCGCTGCAAGAAAACACCAAACATGACTTAACCAAGTCTAGATATTCATGTTTTATATACGGTGTGGAGTCAAGAGCCTCGTCTGGTGATGTGTGAGAGAAACACACCATCCATGTCTGTGTGCAGCACCTCCACGAACTGGGCATCAGATGGGTCGAGACGCTCGCTGGGGGGCAGACTGTTAAACTTGGGCCCCGCCGGGTCCAGTGCTGAGTGAGACACACACACACACACACAGTCACACACTGAAACACTCGACTCAGAGCTTCAGGAGGAGAACGGATCACTCACCTGTTATTCTGCCAATGCTTCCATTAAAACTGGCCCCGGTGAAACCCGAGATGTGGGCCCCTAAACTGACACCGATCATGTGTATGGAGCCGAGGTCAGCCCCTTTCTCCTGTGATGTCAACACACACACACACACATCGTTTTTTATAAAAAAATACATAAATACACAAAAAACAACAACACAAAATTACAAGCAAAAATAAAAACAGAACATATTATTATTAGCAAAAGAGAATAAACTGTAATTCAAAATAAGTCTCAGTCATGAATTATGACTTGTTAATCAGTTTTAGGGCTTTTGGAAAAAAATATATATGTGTGCAATATATAATATACAGGTGATGTCAAACGTTTACACCCCCTGCAGAATCTGCAAAATTATATTTATTTAACCAAAATAAAAGGGATCGTACAAAATGCATGTTATTGTTTATTTAATACTGACCTGCAGTGTTCGGGAAAGATACTTTTAAAAGCAATGCATTACAATATTGCATTACTATCCCTAAAAAAGTAACTAATTATGTTACTTGTTATGGAAAGAATAAACCTCAGGCTGAAGGAATAGTAAATCAAGTCTGTACAGAAGAACACAGGAGAAGTTCAACACGCTTCAGCTTTAAAAAAACAATGTTAGTTTATCTAAAGTCATGTTTGCTTATTAATATGGTTGAACTGGATCAAAGGTCAGCAGCAAACACATCGGTTAATAAAATGGGATTAGATGCATTTGTGTTATTTAACATATTTAATTATTGCAGGTTTGCGTCATATTCTGAGTTTTAATTAATTTAGATGAATACTGAATGTTTTTTGTGAGTGAGATGAATTAATGCACGTTCACATTTAGTCTAGAACTACAGTAACATGTTCACACACAATGTTCTGCACTGATTTCTGTCACCATGGCAACACCAGAACTGTCACTCAATACATCAGAAACAAAGTAACTATTACTCATTTAAAAAAGTAATTAAAAAGTAATGTGTTACTTTACTAGTTACTTGAAAAAAG
>CM049812.1:16014098-16035915 GCA_027422405.1 Ptychobarbus kaznakovi | reverse complement strand
TTTTACTTGGAAATTAATAGATGTTACTTAAAAAAAAATTTTTTACGTTGTGCAGTGAAAGATGTGTGCAGTTAGGAGGTGTTAATAGGTAACAATCCATTTTACACATAAGGGGAAAGAAATTGTTATATTATGTATTTATGACTAGTTTTGAGAAAGATAAGCGTGCATGTCTTGTGCAGCGACCAAATACTCATTAAAATTAACCGTGCACAAATACTGTGTGTGTGTGTGTGTGTGAGAGAGAGAGAGAGTGTGTGTGGTGTGTTGCAGGAGCGGACTGGGACAAAATTTCAGGCCTGGAAATCTCCCACTCATCCGGCCATCCCATGCACACAACAAAATCTGAAATATGTACAACCTATTAGCCTTTTTGTATGACAATCCCATAAAAAGGTTAAGTCTTTAGTCGGCCGTGAAAATAATTAAAGGTTCTCTTTTGACCTGCACCTTTACTTCCTTTTCTTCATTTTCTCCAATATCTCTGTCACTCCCTTCTTTCTTGTACCTGTCTCTTCTTCACCAGCAGGTCTACTGTTATTAACAGAACTGTGTTCACCTTGTTGCAAAACAACCACCTCATTGCAATTTGTTTGCAAATAATTAGTTATTTTCTCTTAAAATGACTTAAATACCCAAGATTTAACAAACCTATAATTCTTACAAAATATATTAAACAAAATTTATAAAGTGCCTAAATGCCAAAATCAGTACATTGAAAATCCTAATACTGAACACTATTGTATTTTTGGCTGACTGAATATTTTTGTGTTGCTGTTTGCTCTAGCTCCCTCCCTTTCTATACAATAAATCCAAGTGATATCTGCCTGCTAAATTTATTAATGTAACTTTCCAATCGATAATGATGTCCTTTAGCACAGTATTCTGACTGATGATAATAATGGGGTGCTACTGACAGCCTAACAGTTGCTAGCAGTTTAATACTCAACTAGGTTAATAAAGACAAAACTACAGTAGCGTATTACAGATGAAACTGACCTGCACTTGAAGCCCTGAACAGGTTAGTAATTTCGCTCAGTTTCCTCTCCTTCCTCGAGTCCTGTGCATCGACTCGGTTCAAAACCGTTTTTAAGGAGGCAAGGAACAGACGTGAAGCGTCAGTCAAGACTAACCGATTTATGATTTATTAGGGAATGCCACAATCGGAAATGATCACATTGGGAAGGCAAAAAAATATATATAATAACAATAAAAAAACAGAGCAGCGGGCCAAATCAGCCGCCAGGCCACCGGGAAACATCCCGGTGCTCCCGATGGCCAATCCGCGCCTGTGTGGGAGAGTGTGTGAGTGTGAGAAAGTGTGTGTGTGGGAGAGTGTGTGTGTGTGTGTGTGTGTGAGTGCGTATGTGTGTGAGTGTGTGTGTGAGTGTGTCCGTTGAGTGTGTGAGAGCGTGTGTGTGTGTGTGAATGCGCGTGTGTGTGTGTGTGTGAGCTGTGTGTGTGTGTGAGAGCGTGTGTGGGAGAGTGTGTGAGTGTGTCCGTGTGTGTGTGTGAATGCATGTGTGTGTGTGTGAGTGAGAGTGTGAGTGGGTGTGTGTGAGTGTGAATGTGTGTGAGTGTGTCCATGTGTGTGTGTGTGCGTGTGTGTGTGTGTGAGTGTGAGTGTGTGTGTGTGAATGCGTGTGTGTGTGTGAGTGAGAGTGTGTGTGTGAGTGAGTGCGTGTGTGAGTGTGTCCGTGTGAGTGTGTGTGAGCGTGTCCGTGTGTGTCCGTGCGAGTGTGTGAGAGAGTGTGTTTTAACTTTTTTAACCCCAACAATAATCTGCCACGGGTCTTCTTTAAAATGAGACCAAACTGAACTCTGTGCTCCCGAGCTTCAGATCTGTAGGACCGTTTTGTCCACTATGGACCCGTGCAGCTTTTATTTGATGCGTCTTTTTTCTGCTAGTCCGATGTGATACGAAGTCCAGTAATAGACTGATATGACAGAAACAAGTACCGGTTCTTCCCATTCACACCCTTGTTTATTCTCAAGTATGCACACTGAGACTCTAGTCCTGATGCTCGTGGTCCTGTCCTGGAACGAGCCAGTGGACACTGTCCGAGCAGAGGATAGCATAGACGCTGAAGCCGGATATAAACAGCACCGAGAACACAAAAAGCCAGTCGATGCCTCTGACGGGAACCGCAGGCAGCGGTCCGGCGTGGTCTTCCTCCAGCACGGCCGGATCTGGACTCGCTTCAAAACCTGGAGGACACACAGAGTCAGCATGTAGTGCATAGACTGGATCTGCATCACTTCATCACAGAAGCTATGTGAGGCTGAATAAATGATAGGATTTTCATGTTTGGGTGAACTGTCCCTTTAAGGGGTTAATACGAGCTACGTGAGGCTGAGTAAATGATGACAGGATTTTCATTTTTGGGTGAACTGTCTCTTTAAGGGGTTAATACGAGCTACTTGAGGCTGAGTAAATGACAGGATTTTCATTTTTGGGTGAACTGTCTCTTTAAGGGGTTAATACAAGCTACTTAAGGCTGAGTAAATGACAGGATTTTCATTTTTAGGTGTACTGTCTCTTTAAAGGGTTAATACGAGCTACTTGAGGCTGAGTAAATGACAGGATTTTCTTTTTAAGGTGTACTGTCTCTTTAAGGGGTTAGTGCTGTGCTTCTGAATGATGAAGACCACACCTGTCTGGTTCGTGATGAAGGAGCTCAGCGTTGCTAGCGTTCGGTCTGTCTGGTTGAACCTGGCCATGGGTTTGGCTCCTTGAAACAAGAGTATATTGGGTACGGCCACCGTGCCGAAGCGCGTGGAGAGACTGTGAACAGAGCGAGAGAGAAACGCAGCTGATGAAGACAGAAACACGCTCAGCGGGCCAGACCGTGATGAGGGAACGTCACCGATCAACCTGCTGTGCTGGGACGCATCGAGCGCGATGAAGTGCATGCTGGGAAAGACTCGCGGCAGGGCGTTGAAGTGAGGCGCGAGGTTCGCCGAAAACTGACACCACGTGGTGTAAAACAGAACCAGGGTGCACTCGGTGCTGTTAGCATTCAGGAGCTCCATCAGGTCCTGCGGAGAAAACAAATACAGCTAGAGCTTATTCAGGCGTAACCCGTGGGCGGAGCTTGCACCTCAGCATCCAATCAACAGATGCACAGAACCAAGCTCCGCCCCCACATGTTTCCTCCACACAAAACAGAGGAACAGAACCATCTTCATTCTGATTCTATTTGATCAACTCGTTTTATTTCAAACTATATCTTGTAGAGCAATCACTGATCTTATTATATTATCATATAATAATTAATTTTCATAAACTAACCCGGTGACTGAGAGCCTCATGCATGAGAGCTGCTTCATTTGATCAAAAATACAGTAAAATATGAAATATTATTATAATATAAATCAGATGTTTTTAATGTGAATATGTATTAAACTCTAATTTGATCAAAATCTGTATTTTACTGCAGTCTTAAGTGTCACGTGATCATCAGAAATCATAACATTTATGATTATTATAATGTTAGAAACAGTCATGCTGCGCATTATTTTTGTGCAAACTGATTTATTTAATTTTTTAGCATTCACAGATTAATAAAATTAAAAAGAACAGCGTTTTTTAAAAACATAAATACACTGTAACATATCTATAATGCGTGCTTTATTAATACAAGTGTTTCTTTAATAAAAGAGTTCCATGGTCTTGTATAAGCTTTTTAAGATTGATAATAATCATAAATGTTACTTGAGCAGCACATCTGAATATTATAATGATTATTAAGATCACCTGTGGAGTAACAATGCCGCGCATCACAGAAATAGATGATATTTTAATGTATATTAATATTGCACTAATATTTCATAATGTTACTATGTGTTCTGTATCGTCTATCAAATAAATACAGAATTATGAGCATAAGAGATTCTATTAATAACGTGTATGTTGTCCGTTATGTGTGTAGCACTGCTTCACCTGAGAAGCGTTGAGGATCTGCACCGAGAAGCGCGCGATCCCGCTGATGTTCCGGTTCTCGCAGTTGACTTTGTACGTCTTGACGGTCTCGGTGAGGTTGTGGCTCGGGGCTTCTCCGGTGACGGCGGACAGCAGCGCTTCCGTCTCGGTCTCACAGCGGCCCTCAGCGCACGCTCCCCCCGCCAGCTGCTCGAGCTCCGCGGGCTGAGGCGCTCCCAGCACCTGCTCCGGATCCAACGGACCGGCGACCTCCACCGCATCTGTGGAGACAGAGAGTCAGACCACCGAGTGTTTCAGTCAGGACCCGGTGTTTATAACATTACCTCCGTGTGACCGACGCACGAGTCCGGCGATGATCAGCCACATCACCACTCCACGGAGTCTGTCCGGTGCTGAGCCCATTCCGCCGCCGATCAGTTCACAATCATGACTCGCGATTATCTTAATGTTGATGTTTTCGTTCGACGGACTGAAAGAGGAATGATTCGGCTTCCGGTTCCGGCGCAACTCGTCGTCACGCAACTCGGACACACGCACAAA
This sequence comes from Ptychobarbus kaznakovi, assembly GCA_027422405.1. Lineage (NCBI taxonomy): Eukaryota > Metazoa > Chordata > Actinopteri > Cypriniformes > Cyprinidae > Ptychobarbus > Ptychobarbus kaznakovi. Next base: position 16,031,432 of record CM049812.1, on the reverse strand, counting down.
TATTTAAAAGCGTATAAATTGCATTATATCACACTTTATGCGAGCACACATGTGGGAAATACCATTTAAAATACAATTTACAATTCCTTTTGAAAACAGTCCGGAATATTATTTCATACAATACGTCTAATAATTTCGTCCTATAGCAAAGTTTTCCCAAAATGGCGTTATTTTATTATCAGTGTGTTGAAATTTGAGCCATAACTCAGAAATGACCTCTTAAAGGCACAATAAGCTATTTCTGGAAGCCAATGTTGATATTTAAAATCACCAAAACAAACACGCCCCTCCCCCTAAAGGCCCCGCCCCTAGTTTGATAGCTCCGCCCACATATAAATAGCCTACGCAACCCATGCAGCGATTAGTTCTGTGAAACATAAGGAGCTTCCCCAGGTATCAGCAAACCCATCGTTTCATCACAATCTCACCTTCCAGTTAGGCTCATCAACCATAACTCCTTCAGAAACCTTGGAGATATGATTGATGATCATCTGACTTTCTCAGAGCACATTACTAAAACTGTCCGGTCCTGCAGATTCGCTTTATTAGACATCTTAAGATCTCTCTTTCTCTCAGAACATGCTTCACAAGCTTGTTCAGGCTCTTGTTCGGTCCAAGCTGGACTATTGCACTGCTCTCTTCCAGCCACTTCAATCAAACCTTTACAATTAATCCAGAACAAGGCAGAAATATACATTTTTAACGAGCCGGAAAGAACGGACATCACACAATCAGAACTGGCTATCAATAGCTGCTCGCATTAAATACAAGGCATTAATGTTTGCCCACCTCTGGTTCTGCACCTCTTCACCTGAATTAATTACTTCAGACGTATGTGCATATAGAAGCTTGCGTTCTGCAAGTGAACAACGCATTACTGTACCATCCCAAAGAGCCACAACATCACTTTCAGCGACTTTTACATTAACTGTTCCCATCTGAATTGTTAACCATCTTCAATAAACGGCTAAAAACACATCTTTATCTGATTTGACTTGTCTCAACACTTGCATATTATTGCTCTTTTGATGGCTTATACCATTAATCGATATTAAAAGTACAATTATTAAATAAATGTGGTATTTTACTTTGATTGTGAAATATGGGCTATTCTTGTTTTCTCATATCTAGCATTGTACACTTCTTTAAAGTCAAATAAAATTCCAAGTTTATTGGTGTAGAATTAAATAAACGGCAATAAGACTTCCTTGATGTAGTTACATTTTAATAAAACATACACAAACATGTATTTCCTCATATTGGCCAGGCCCTTTCTCTCGGAACATGCAACACAACTCCTTGTTCAGGCTTTGTTCTGTCCAGACTTGACTATTGCAATGCTCTTTGGCAGGTCTTCAGCCAGTTCCATCAAACCTCTACAATTAATCCAAAATGCTGCTGCAAGATTAATCTTTAATGATCGAAAAGAACGCACGTCACACTTTGTTCATCAATTTGCACTGGCTACAATAGCTGCTCGCAATTAAATTCAAGGCATTAATGTTTGCCCTACAGAACCACCTCTGGCTCTGCACCCCTTTACCTAAATTCATTACTTCAGACTTATGTGCCCTCTAGAAGCTTGCGTTCTGCAAGTGAACGACGCATTACTGTACCATCCCAAAGAGGCACAAAATCCCTTTCACAGACTTTTACATTAACTGTTCCCATCTGGGGAATGACCTCCCTAACTCAATCCGAGCAGCTGAATCATTCCCATCTTCAAGAAACGGCTAAAAACACATCTCTTCCATCTTTATTTGACCCTCTAACTCTAGCACTCTCATTCTAAATTAATTTTATTAATCGGTCTTCTTGTTATTTAAAAAAAAAAAACAAACATTTGACCCTCTATCATTGCATATTTATTCTCTAACTGCTAGCTTTTCTTGTAAAACTAACACTAAGTTTAATGTTTCTATATTTTACATACTAGTTTTCAACAAAAAGAAAATCTTTCCTACGTGTACTGCGCTTAGGCAAACCAGGACTTGTAATGGCACTTGCATGTTGTTGCTCTTTTGTTGGTTTTGATTGCTTCTATAATGTCCTCATTTGTAAGTCGCTTTGGATAAAAGAGTCTGCTAATGACTAAATAAATAAATAAATAAATAAATATGTAACTGTATAACAAAGTAAACAAACAAGGAGAGAATAAAACCCCACGTCACTGAATATATGAATGTAACAAATATTGGACATAAACCTGCTCTTAATGCCACACATTGCTACTAACAGGCTACACACTACTCGTCATTGTGATATTAAACCATAAGATTTGTACATCACTTGTTCACAAGATGCTGACAGCATTCCCACACCAACAATAATCATCAGAATAATAAATACAATAGAAAAGGAACAAGACGTGTGTAATTAGAGTATTATAAAGAGCTGCTGGAGTTCTTTGGTGGAGTGCTGGAATGGGAGAAATACGCTTCAATGAAACTATTGCACTCGTTATCGTGTATCACTATGTGAATTAAGCTTAAACGAGACATATTATGTCCTTTTTATAATACGTAATATAATTCTCAAGTGTCCCCAGAATGTGTCTGTGTAGTTTCAGCTCAAAAAAACCCACAGATCATGAATTAAATCATTTAGAAAATTGCTATTTTGAGTGGAATAGGAAATGCGCTGTTTTTGTGTATGTCTCTTTAAATGCAAATGAGCTGCTGCTGCTCCCCGCCCCCTTTTCCAGAATAGAGCTGTTCCACTACACCTCCTGCTAAAAACATCAGTTTTGGTTCTGATTATCATGTGTATCGGATTTCATCAAAACATATCTTATGTGTTCCGAAGATGAACGAAGGTCTTACGGGTTCAGAACGACAAGAGGGTAAGTAATTAATGACAGAATTTTCATTTTTGGGTATAGATATACATATTATGTCCTTTTTACAATACGCAATATAATTCTCAAGTGTCCCCAGAACGTGTCTGTGTAGTTTCAGCTCAAAATACCCCACAGATCATTTATTATATCATTTACAAAATGCCGATTTTGAATGGAAGCAGAAGCAGGCTGTTTTCATGCATGTCTCTTTAAATGCAAATGAGCTGCTGCGCCCTGCCCCCTTTTCCAGAATAGAGCTGTTCCAATACAGCTGGTACCTGCTAAAAACATCAGTTTTGGTTCTGATGATCATGTGTATCGCACTGAAATCATGCATTTTAAACCATATTAGTTTAAATTTCTGATATAGTTTTCTGAGTGCACACGCACAGAAAGCGGCTGCATGCGAGTGCTAAACTAAGTTCTCATTCACACACAAGTTTACTTTATAAACACACACACACGAGTTACAAAAACAGAAATCAGACGCGCTCGTTTTTTCCAGACGCTTGCTGAAAAAGGCTGTATCTGGCATGATCTTTGTCACGTTTCCTTGGTTGGTCGATTACACCCTGGGACTAGATTATAGCACGTAAAACCTGGAAAAGTCAGATTTGCATGATATGTCACCTTTAAGAAACGAGCCTACGAATAACCCAACATGACATGCAATGGACATTCAGAGTGACCACAGAGTGCCGGAGACGTATTTACAGCTTCAGACGGTCTGCCACGGTCAGCAGAGTCCAGTGACCTGTGTGTGTGTGTGTGTGACAGACGAGTTCAGGAGTATGATGGCAGAGCGCTGTGGATGGGTACCGGCAGAGTGTTTCTCGACTGACCGGCGTCTGGACACACGGCCGCCGGGGAAAAGGCCTCCGATGGCATGACGCTGATCGGCGGAGGTTTTTTTTGGTTTTGTACGGGGAATCCGCCGAGGAGGAACGGCGGAGCTTGAAACAGCATTTTTGGCGTTCTAGACGAGGAAGAAAAATAGATTTCATGAATCCAAGCCCAATGAAAAGCAGCCAAACATGAACAGAACATACACTGATGAAAAAGACTGACCCAAATACATTGGCAAACATTTTGTCGCAATTGTTCAGAACTTTCTTCCGACTGATCAAGCTCCAGTAATGGCCTCATCAATGTGTGCTCAATCCTCCTGGAAATCTGGTATTTATGAGTAGGGAAGTTTTAATTATGATATCAGGTGTGTTCAGATTACTTTGGTCGGTGAAAGATGGCGATGTACCTTTTTTACAAAAAAATTCAGTGAGATTTTTAAGCTCTACTTCTATAAAATGATGAATCGAGAATGTGTGTCAGTGTTTTTTTGCCCTGATGGTTAAAGGGATAGTTCACCCAAAAATGTAAACTCTTGTCATTAATTACTCGTTAGACCTTCGTTCATCTTCAGAACACAAATTAAGATATGTTTTGATAAAATCCGAGAGCTCTCATAGACAGCCATCAAGGCTCAGAAACATAGAAAGGAGATCGTTAAAATAATAAAATAATAGTACACCATGTGACATCAGTTGTTCAAACGTAATTTTATGACAGAACCTAGTGAGACCATGTAGACCGAGAAGAGAAGTGGTCCAAGGACTGAGCCTTGAGGAACTCCAGAACATAACAATGTAATCCGTGTTGTTTACATTGAGCATGTGCGCACTTTCTATTGAATGTAAACAACACGGATTACATTGTTAAGTTCTGGGGTAATTGTTACTATTATTGTTTTCTTTGCGCACGAAAAGGATTCTCATAGCTTCGTAAAATTACCATTGAACCTATCTACCTACTGGGATGCCTCAGGGCTCAGTGCTTGGACCACTTCTCTAGCTACTGGAATGAATCAGGGCTCGGTGCTTGGACCACTTCTCTAGCTACTGGGATGCCTCAGGGCTCAGTGCTTGGACCACTTCTCTAGCTACTGGGATGCCTCAGGGCTCAGTGCTTAGACCACTTCTCTAGCTACTGGAGTGCCTCAGGGCTCAGTGCTTGGACCACTTCTCTAGCTACTGGAGTGCCTCAGAGCTCACTGCTTGGACCACTTCTCTAGCTACTGGAGTGCCTCAGAGCTCAGTGTTTGGAACACTTCTCAAGCTACAGGAGTGTCTCAGGGCTCGGTGCTTGGACCACTTCTCTAGCTACTGGAGTGTCTCAGGGCTCGGTGCTTGGACCACTTCTCTGGCTACTGGAGTGCCTCAGAGCTCAGTGCTTGGACCACTTCTCTAGCCACTGGAGTGTCTCAGGGCTCAGTGCTTGGACCACTTCTCTAGCTACTGGAGCGCCTCAGGGCTCAGTGCTTGGACCACTTCTCTAGCTACTGGAGTGCCTCAGAGCTTGGACCACTTCTCTAGCTACTGGAGTGCCTCAGAGCTTGGACCACTTCTCTAGCTACTGGAGTGCCTCAGAGCTTGGACCACTTATCTAGCTACTGGAGTGCCTCCGAGCTCAGTGTTTGGGCCACTTCTCAAGCCACAGGAGTGTCTCAGGGCTCGGTGCTTGGACCACTTCTCTAGCTACTGGAGTGTCTCAGGGCTCGGTGCTTGGACCACTTCTCTAGCTACTGGAGTGTCTCAGGGCTCAGTGCTTGGACCACTTCTCTAGCTACTGGAGTGAGTCAGGTCTCGGTGCTTGGACCACTTCTCTAGCTACTGGGATGCCTCAGGGCTCAGTGCTTGGACCACTTCTCAAGCTACAGGGATGCCTCAGGGCTCAGTGTTTGGACCACTTCTCTAGATACTGGAGTGCCTCAGGGCTCAGTGCTTGGACCGCTTCTCTAGCTACTGGAGTGTCTCAGGGCTCAGTGCTTGGACCGCTTCTCTAGCTACTGGAGTGCCTCAGGGCTCGGTGCTTGGACCGCTTCTCTAGCTACTGGAGGGCCTCAGGGCTCGGTGCTTGGACCACTTCTCTAGCTACTGGAGTGCCTCAGGGCTCGGTGCTTGGACCACTTCTCTAGCTACTGGAGTGCCTCAGGGCTCGGTGCTTGGACCACTTCTCTAGCTACTGGAGTGCCTCAGGGCTCGGTGCTCGGACCACTTCTCTAGCTACTGGAGTGCCTCAGGCTCGGTGCTTGGACCACTTCTCTAGCTACTGGAGTGCCTCAGGGCTCGTGCTTGGACCACTTCTCTAGCTACTGGAGTGCCTCAGGGCTCGGTGCTCGGACCACTTATCTAGCTACTGGAGTGTCTCAGGGCTCGGTGCTTGGACCACTTTTCTAGCTCCTGGAGTGCCTCAGGGTTCGGTGCTTGGACCACTTCTCTAGCTACTGGAGTGTCTCAGGGCTCGGTGCTTGGACCACTTCTCTAGCTACTGGAGTGCCTCAGGGCTCAGTGCTTGGACCACTTCTCTAGCTACTGGAGTGCCTCAGAGCTCAGTGCTTGGACCTTTCTCTAGCTACTGGAGTGCCTCAGAGCTCAGTGCTTGGACCACTTCTCTAGCTACTGGAGTGCCTCAGGGCTCAGTGCTTGGACCACTTCTCTAGCTACTGGAGTGCCTCAGGGCTCAGTGCTTGGACCACTTCTCTAGCTACTGGAGTGCCTCAGGGCTCGGTGCTTGGACCACTTCTCTAGCTACTGGAGTGCCTCAGGGCTCGGTGCTTGGACCACTTCTCTAGCTACTGGAGTGCCTCAGGGCTCAGTGCTTGGACCACTTCTCTAGCTACTTGTGAGTGCCTCAGGCTCGGTGCTTGGACCACTTCTCTAGCTACTGGAGTGCCTCAGGACTCGGTGCTTGGACCACTTCTCTAGCTACTGGAGTGTCTCAGGGCTCAGTGCTTGGACCACTTCTCTAGCTACTGGAGTGTCTCAGGGCTCAGTGCTTGGACCACTTCTCTAGCTACTGGAGTGCCTCAGGGCTCAGTGCTTGGACCACTTCTCTAGCTATTAGAGTGCCTTAGAGCTCAGTGCTTGGACCACTTCTCTAGCTACTGAGAGTGTCCTTAGAGCTCAGTGCTTGGACCACTTCTCTAGCTACTGGAGTGCCTCTCAGAGCTCAGTGCTTGGACCACTTCTCTAGCTACTGGAGTGCCTCAGAGCTCAGTGCTTGGACCACTCTCTAGAGGAGTGCTCAGAGCTGCTTGGACCACTTCTCTAGTTACTGGAGTGCCTCAGAGCTATTATAGCATGGTAATGGTGTGTATTTGTATTCGTTTTGTTAATTAAAGTCCCATGTTTATTGCAGAAAATGTGTCGTTGTAAGTTATAGATAAGCAATTGACCTGAAATGAAAGTGAAAGCAAATGCGCACTGCGGGCATTAATAAGGTATTTAAAAGTGAAGGAAAGTGAGAGGGAAAATTCCAACAAACTTTGTAAAACCAAACTGTATTATTGCAACTTGCCGACAGCGTGTCTGTGGCCAAAATAAAAAGTATTTATGCCTCCACGCAGCGCAAACTCAGAGCCAAGAGCACACTCATATGACGCAGCTGTGCATTTAACAGGCGACCAATGACAATGCCCGTTCTAGATGTTAAATCAATGGCAATTACATTACCCATTTGCGGAACAAGCGAGCCAGATTAATGGTTTTGTTTTGAAAGAGAAAAAAACATATATTGCTGGACTCGGTCGAGACCAACTATAACATTTGGCGAGTCCCAATGACCAAGTCCGAGACAAGTCCGAGTCCAAATACCAACGAGTCCAAGACAATCCGAGACGGTAGAAAAATGTCTCGAGTCCGACTCGAGTCCGTACTACAGCCCTAGCTTGAACCACTTCTCTAGCTACTGGAGTGTCTCAGGGCTCAGTGCTTGGACCACTTCTCTAACTACTGGAGTGCCTCAGAGCTCAGTGCTTGGACCACTTCTCTAGCTACTGGAGTGCCTCAGGGCTCGGTGCTTGGACCACTTCTCTAGCTACTGGAGTGCCTCAGAGCTCAGTGCTTGGACCACTTCTCTAGCTACTGGAGTGCCTCAGAGCTCAGTGCTTGGACCACTTCTCTAGCTACTGGAGTGCCTCAAGGTTCAAGGTTCTTTATTATTTGTCACATACACAATCATACGGGGTATAATCAGTAGTGAAATGTAGGTCAAACAGGTCCGCTCAATGGAAAGTGCAAAAAAAATAAATAAATAATAATAATAAAATAGAAAATAAAATAAAAATAACATAAGCAATAAAACAATGAAACATAACACAAGATAATATATATATAAATATAGGTGAGAATGAAAAAGGGAGCAAATAGTAAAATAAAATGAGTAAGATGTGCAATGAGATAAAATGTGCAATACAGTATACTGTGGATTAATAATATTAATAAAAAAAAAAAAAAAAAAAAAAAACACGGATGTGCAAGAGAATGTGCAAATAGGTTGTACCGGGTATGTACACATAGCAGCAGTGTGGATGATGGAGAAAAATGGGTGTGTTTACAGTTTATTAAATTGAGTCCTATGGATGTAATGATGTTATGAGACTGAGTTTAGGAGCCTGATGGCCTGAGGAAGAAACTCCTCCTCAGTCTTTCAGTTTTTGCCATTGTGCTCCTGAAGCGCTTGCCAGATGGCAGTAAACAGAAATGATGGTTACCGGGGTGGGTTGAGTCCTTGATTATTTTAGCAGCTCTGCTTTTGCAGCGTTTGAGGTAGATGACCTGCAGAGAGGGGAGAGCAGACCCTGAGATGCGCTCAGCTAAGCGCACGACTCTCTGTAGAGCTTTGCAGTCCTGGTTTGTGGCATTATTATACCACACTGAGATGCACTGAGTCAGAACACTTTCTATGGCGCCTGAATAGAAAGTTTTCAGGATAGCTGGTGAGACCCTGAATTTTCTCAGCTGTCGCAGATGGTACAGTCTTTGCCTGGCTTTCTTGATCTGTGTTTGGATGTGTGCAGTCCAAGTCAGGTCCTCGGAGATGTTTACACCGAGGTACTTGAAGCTGCTCACCCTCTCCACAGGGGTCCCACTGATCATAAGAGGAGTGTAGGGCTGCTGCTGTCTCTTCCTGAAGTCTACAATCAGCTCTTTGGTTTTGCTCACGTTCAGAGAGAGACAGTTGTCCTGGCACCATGATGTGAGTCTCTCCACCTCCTGCAAGTATGCGGCCTCATCATTGTTGGAAACGAGGCCCAGCACCACAGTATCATCAGCAAATTTGACAATAGAAGTGGAGCTGTGTGAGGACACGCAGTCGTGGGTGTAGAGAGAGTAGAGCAGGGGGCTCAGGACACAGCCCTGCGGGGCTCCTACGTTCAGAGTGATGGAGTTGGAGGTGAACTGGCCGAATTTCACCACTTGTGGTCTGGCGGTGAGGAAATCTTGAATCCAGTCACAGAGTGAAGTGTTTAGGCCGAGGTCTGAGAGTTTGACAGCCAGCTTGGTGGGGACTATAGTGTTGAAAGCTGAGCTATAGTCTATGAATAGCAGCCTGACATAGTTGCCATTTTTACTGTCAATGTGTGTGAGGGACGAATGCAGGACCTGGGAGATGGCATCATCAGTAGACCTATTTGGCCGATAGGCAAACTGCAGAGGGTCCAAGGTAGCAGGGATGGAGGAGCAAATGTGTTTCTTTAAGAGTCTCTCAAAAACCTTCATGACTGTCGATGTGAGGGCAACTGGGCGATAGTCATTCAGGCAAGAGGGTTTACTGTTCTTAGGCACAGGGATTATGACAGATTTTTTAAAGGAGGTGGGAACAACAGAGGTAGTGAGGGACTCATTGAATATTGAAGTAAACAAACCAGCAAGCTGATCGGCGCAGGACCTCAGAACGCGGCCAGTAATCCCATCAGGTCCTGCTGCTTTCCTGACGTTCACTCTCCTTAGTTCTCTCCGAACCTCATCCTCCGACACGGTGATAACATGAACACTGCTCTGTCCGTTGCTTCCTGACGTGCTGACAGACCGAGTCGCGCCGCCATTGCATTCAAAGCGGCCGTAGAAAGTGTTTAGCTCTTCTGCCAGCAGCGGATCTGCTTTCACCTCTGCAGAGGAGTTGTTTCCAGAGGAACAGATGGTATTCAGTCCCTGCCACATGCGCAGAGAGTCATTGAGCTGGAAATGTGACTCAATTTTCTCCTTGTACCGGCGTTTAGCGGCTCTAACTGCCCGTCGAGAGAGTAGCACGATGCTTTGTATTCCTGCATGTTCCCTGACAAAATACCGGTGTTGTAAGCGGCAGTGCGATGGTTAACTGCATCACGGATTGATCTGTCCACCCACGGTTTCTGATTTGAGAAAGTCTTTATTGTTACCGTTTCGGTGGCCTGTTCGGTTAACGTGTTTACGAAGCTCAACGCTACCTCCGTGAATTCGCTGACGTCAGATGAACTCGCACGAAACATGTCCCAGTCGACGTCATCAAGAGACACCTGTAGCGTCGTTTCAGAGTGGGCGGACCAGCGCGTCACTTCTCTCTCCAGCGGGGGAGCCTGAACTATCCGTTGTTTGTATTCCGGTGTGAGGAAAATTGCGACATGATCTGATTTTTAGAAAGCCGGCAGTGAGTGGGCTTTGTAGGCATTTTTGAGCGGAGTGTAGCAATGATCGAGTATATTCCTTCCTCTGGTTGGACAGGATATATGCTGGTGAAAGTTCGGCATTACTTTCTTGAGACTGGCTTTGTTAAAGTCCCCGGCAATGATACATGCAGCGTCCGGATGTTTGTTGATATATCCGCTGAGCTCGTCATGAAGCTTGGACAAAGACAGGCTAGTATCTGCATGTGGTGGTATGTAAACGGCAGTAACGACGATTGATGAAAATTCCTGGGGCAGATAGAATGGGCGGCAGATAATGGAGAGATGTTCCAGATGAGGCGAGCAGGAATGCGACAGAATGGAGATATTCCTGGAGTCACACCATTTCTTATTGATCATGAAGCACACTCCTCCACCTTTGGTTTTTCCGGCCTCGGCTGATCTGTCCATCCGTAAAACAGAGAAGTTATCAGACGGCGTTACAGCGGTGTCCGGGACCGTCGGCGTCGGCGAGAGCCATGTTTCGGTCAAACAAAGGATGTTGCAATCTCTAATGTCCCGTTGGAAACTTATCCTGGCTCTAAGATCGTCCATCTTATTCTCCAAGGATTGTACATTAGCGAGCAGAATACTCGGGAGAGGAGGGCTGTGAGCCCTTCCCCTCAGTCTGTTACGAATTCCAGCACGTTTCCCGCGGTGTTTCTTTCGCCTCCTGCGGTTCTTCAGGTGATCATTGTTCAACTCGTTGTTCCGAAGTATCTCCAATGGCCACGCTGGGTCCGTGGATAAAGTGACCTGAATCAGGTTAGTGCAGCGGTGTCCAATGTCCAAAAGTGTTCTTTTGTCGTACATAATCATTGCAGACGTTACACGTGTAAAAAAAAAGAGTAAAAATAGGTAAAAAAAAACCACATAAAAGCACAAAAAAGCACGATTTTGAGCGGAGCTAATTCACAGGCGACTGAACTCAGCAGCGCCACCGGAAGTATGAGCTCAGTGCTTGGACCACTGAGCTCAGTGCTTGGACCACTTCTCTAGCTACTGGAGTGCCTCAGGGGCTCGGTGCTTGGACCACTCTCTAGCTACTGGAGTGCCTCAGGGCTCAGTGCTTGGACCACTTCTCTAGCTACTGGAGTGCCTCAGAGCTCAGTGCTTGGACCACTTCTCTAGCTACTGGAGTGCCTCAGGGCTCGGTGCTTGGACCACTTCTCTAGCTACTGGAGTGCCTCAGGGCTCGGTGCTTGGACCACTTCTCTAGCTACTGGAGTGCCTCAGGGCTCGGTGCTTGGACCACTTCTCTAGCTACTGGAGTGCCTCAGGGCTCGGTGCTTGGACCACTTCTCTAGCTACTGGAGTGCCTCAGGCTCGGTGCTTGGACCACTTCTCTAGCTACTGGAGTGCCTCAGGGCTCGGTGCTTGGACCACTTCTCTAGCTACTGGAGTGCCTCAGGGCTCGGTGCTTGGACCACTTCTCTAGCTACTGGAGTGCCTCAGGGCTCGGTGCTTGGACCACTTCTCTAGCTACTGGAGTGCCTCAGGGCTCGGTGCTTGGACCACTTCTCTAGCTACTGGAGTGCCTCAGAGCTCAGTGCTTGGACCACTTCTCTAGCTACTGGAGTGCCTCAGGGCTCGGACCACTTCTCTAGCTACTGGAGTGTCTCAGGGCTCAGTGCTTGGACCACTTCTCTAGCTACTGGAGTGTCTCAGGGCTCAGTGCTTGGACCACTTCTCTAGCTACTGGAGTGCCTCAGGGCTCAGTGCTTGGACCACTTCTCTAGCTATTAGAGTGCCTTAGAGCTCAGTGCTTGGACCACTTCTCTAGCTACTGGAGTGTCTCAGGGCTCAGTGCTTGGACCACTTCTCTAGCTACTGGAGTGCCTCAGAGCTCAGTGCTTGGACCACTTCTCTAGCTACTGGAGTGCCTCAGAGCTCAGTGCTTGGACCACTTCTCTAGTTACTGGAGTGCCTCAGAGCTATTATAGCATGGTAATGGTGTATTTGTATTCGTTTTGTTAATTAAAGTCCCATGTTTATTGCAGAAAATGTGTCGTTGTAAGTTATAGATAAGCAATTGACCTGAAATGAAAGTGAAAGCAAAATGCGCACGGGCATTAATAAGGTATTTAAAAGTGAAGGAAAGTGAGAGGGAAAATTCCAACAAACTTTGTAAAACCAAACTGTATTATGCAACTTGCCGACAGCGTGTCTGTGGCCAAAATAAAAAGTATTTATGCCTCCACGCAGCGCAAACTCAGAGCCAAGAGCACACTCATATGACGCAGCTGTGCATTTAACAGGCGACCAATGACAATGCCCGTTCTAGATGTTAAACCAATGGCAATTACATTACCCATTTGCGGAACAAGCGAGCCAGATTAATGGTTTTGTTTTGAAAGAGAAAAAAAACATATATTGCTGGACTCGGTCGAGACCAACTATAACATTTGGCGAGTCCAATGACCAAGTCCGAGACAAGTCCGAGTCCAAATACCAACGAGTCCAAGACAAGTCCGAGACGGTAGAAAAATGTCTCGAGTCCGGACTCGAGTCCGTACTACAGCCCTAGCTTGAACCACTTCTCTAGCTACTGGAGTGTCTCAGGGCTCAGTGCTTGGACCACTTCTCTAACTACTGGAGTGCCTCAGAGCTCAGTGCTTGGACCACTTCTCTAGCTACTGGAGTGCCTCAGGGCTCGGTGCTTGGACCACTTCTCTAGCTACTGGAGTGCCTCAGAGCTCAGTGCTTGGACCACTTCTCTAGCTACTGGAGTGCCTCAGAGCTCAGTGCTTGGACCACTTCTCTAGCTACTGGAGTGCCTCAGGGCTCGGTGCTTGGACCACTTCTCTAGCTACTGGAGTGCCTCAGGGCTCAGTGCTTGGACCACTTCTCTAGCTACTGGAGTGCCTAAGAGCTCAGTGCTTGGACCACTTCTCTAGCTACTGGAGTGCCTCAGGGCTCGGTGCTTGGACCACTTCTCTAGCTACTGGAGTGCCTCAGAGCTCAGTGCTTGGACCACTTCTCTAGCTACTGGAGTGCCTCAGAGCTCAGTGCTTGGATCACTTCTCTAGCTACTGGAGTGCCTCAGGGCTCGGTGCTTGGACCACTTCTCTAGCTACTGGAGTGTCTCAGGGCTCAGTGCTTGGACCACTTCTCTAGCTACTGGAGTGCCTAAGGGCTCAGTGCTTGGACCACTTCTCTAGCTACTGGAGTGCCTCAGGGCTCGGTGCTTGGACCACTTCTCTAGCTACTGGAGTGCCTCAGGGCTCGGTGCTTGGACCACTTCTCTAGCTACTGGAGTGCCTCAGGGCTCGGTGCTTGGACCACTTCTCTAGCTACTGGAGTGCCTCAGGGCTCGGTGCTTGGACCACTTCTCTAGCTACTGGAGTGCCTCAGGGCTCGGTGCTTGGACCACTTCTCTAGCTACTGGAGTGCCTCAGAGCTCGGTGCTTGGACCACTTCTCTAGCTACTGGAGTGCCTCAGGGCTCGGACCACTTCTCTAGCTACTGGAGTGTCTCAGGGCTCAGTGCTTGGACCACTTCTCTAGCTACTGGAGTGTCTCAGGGCTCAGTGCTTGGACCACTTCTCTAGCTACTGGAGTGCCTCAGGGCTCGGTGCTTGGACCACTTCTCTAGCTACTGGAGTGCCTCAGAGCTATTATAGCATGGTAATGGTGTATTTGTATTCGTTTTGTTAATTAAAGTCCCATGTTTATTGCAGAAAATGTGTCGTTGTAAGTTATAGATAAGCAATTGACCTGAAATGAAAGTGAAAGCAAAATGCGCACGGGCATTAATAAGGTATTTAAAAGTGAAGGAAAGTGAGAGGGAAAATTCCAACAAACTTTGTAAAACCAAACTGTATTATGCAACTTGCCGACAGCGTGTCCAAAATAAAAAGTATTTATGCCTCCACGCAGCGCAAACTCAGAGCCAAGCGCACACTCATATGACGCAGCTGTGCATTTAACAGGCGACCAATGACAATGCCCGTTCTAGATGTTAAACAAGCGAGCCAGATTAATGGTTTTGTTTTGAAAGAGAAAAAAAACATATATTGCTGGACTCGGTCGAGACCAACTATAACATTTGGCGAGTCCAATGACCAAGTCCGAGTCCAAATACCAACGATTCCAAGACAAGTCCGAGACGGTAGAAAAATGTCTCGAGTCCGGACTCGAGTCCGTACTACAGCCCTAGCTTGAACCACTTCTCTAGCTACTGGAGTGTCTCAGGGCTCAGTGCTTGGACCACTTCTCTAACTACTGGAGTGCCTCAGAGCTCAGTGCTTGGACCACTTCTCTAGCTACTGGAGTGCCTCAGGGCTCGGTGCTTGGACCACTTCTCTAGCTACTGGAGTGCCTCAGAGCTCAGTGCTTGGACCACTTCTCTAGCTACTGGAGTGCCTCAGAGCTCAGTGCTTGGACCACTTCTCTAGCTACTGGAGTGCCTCAGAGCTCAGTGCTTGGACCACTTCTCTAGCTACTGGAGTGCCTCAGGGCTCGGTGCTTGGACCACTTCTCTAGCTACTGGAGTGCCTCAGGGCTCAGTGCTTGGACCACTTCTCTAGCTACTGGAGTGCCTCAGGGCTCAGTGCTTGGACCACTTCTCTAGCTACTGGAGTGCCTCAGGGCTCGGTGCTTGGACCACTTCTCTAGCTACTGGAGTGTCTCAGGGCTCGGTGCTTGGACCACTTCTCTAGCTACTGGAGTGCCTCAGGACTCGGTGCTTGGACCACTTCTCTAGCTACTGGAGTGCCTCAGAGCTCAGTGCTTGGACCACTTCTCTAGCTACTGGAGTGCCTCAGAGCTCAGTGCTTGGATGACTTCTCTAGCTACTGGAGTGCCCAGGGCTCGGTGCTCGGACCACTTCTCTAGCTACTGGAGTGTCTCAGGGCTCAGTGCTTGGACCACTTCTCTAGCTACTGGAGTGCCTCAGGGCTCGGTGCTTGGACCACTTCTCTAGCTACTGGAGTGCCTCAGAGCTCAGTGCTTGGACCACTTCTCTAGCTACTGCTTGAGTTCTCTAGCCTGGAGTGCAGGGCTCGGTGCTCGGACCACTTCTCTAGCTCTGGAGTGCTCAGGCTGGCTTGGACCACTCTCTACTTGGAGTGCTCAGGGCTCGGTGCTTGGACCACTTCTCTAGCTACTGGATGCCTCAGAGTGCTTGGACCACTCTCTAGCTACTGGAGTGCTCAGAGCTGCTTGGACCTTCTCTACTTGGAGTGCTCAGGGCTAGCTTGGAATTCTCTAGCTAATGAGTGCCTCAGGCTCGGTGCTTGGACCACTTCTCTAGCTACTGGAGTGCCTCAGAGCTCAGTGCTTGGACCACTTCTCTAGCTACTGGAGTGTCTCACTAGGTTCTGTCATTCAGAAACATGGCTTTTCATATCACTATACATTTGGACTACTTTACAGATGTCCTTGCTACGTTTCTAAGCCTTGATCTCGTTAGGATCGAGTCAGAGAGCTCTCGGATTTCATCAAAATATCTTAATTTGTGTTCCGAAGGTCTTACGGGTTTGGAGCGACATGAGGGTGAGTAATTAATGACAGAATTGTAATTTTTGGGTTATCTATCCCTTTATAGGAAAACAAACTTGGACTGCTGTCCTCGATGGAGGCTCGAACCGAGGGTCAGCTTGGGCTCCGAGTTAAACCCTCATTGCGGTTCTGCCCAGAGAGAGAATAACAGAAGTACAGGAGGTGGAGGGATGCTGCCTATAGAGGCTCGTGAGGATGATTGACAGCACTGTGTGATTAGGCTCCTCCCAAACATGCGTTCGGAACTTCATTAATTGTTCAATACTGTTGTGTTATGTACATGTGACTAAGTTTAATTGTAACATTGAAAAATAATGATTCCATTCAATTCAACAAATCCTGAATACTATTTTCACACTTATATTCAAGTGGTGTCCACGTGCGATAAACTCATAAATACAATTTTTTACATGAACGCAGCATTTTGTGTTACATAGCAAAGCAGAAAGCTTGATCGAGAATGCATTAAGGGTAAAGGAATAGTTCAGCCAAAATGAAAATGTGCTCAACCTCAGATCATCCGAGATCAGGATGAGTTTGTTTCTTCATCAGGTTTGGAGAAATGTCTCAGCAATGGATGTGAATGGGTGCCGTCAGAATGAGAGTCTGATAAAAACATCACAATAATCCACAGTCCATTAGTTAACATCTGAAGCTAAAACAAATCCAGCATTAAGACGTATATAACTAAAATATGAGTCTATAATTCATAATAACTCTTCCTCCAGTGAAAACGTTTGTCTCCTTCAGAGCTTGTCGTTACAGATGTCTTGTAAACACAGCAGATTTCTCTCCTGATTCAGATCTGAACACTTTATCACTGGAGGAACAGTTATTATGGATTATAGACTTAAAAACGTCTTAATATTGGATTAGTTTTTGTCTTCTCCAGATGTTAACTGATGGACTGTAGTACTGTGATGTCTTTATCAGACTCTCATTCTGACGGCACCCATTCACATCCATTGCTGAGACATTTCTCCAAACCTGAGGAAGAAACAAAATAATTTAAATTTTGGCCGAGCGTCTGAATGTAATATGAGGTGTTACTCTGTGGTGGTCTCCTCCTTCAGCGCAGCGTCACAGGCTCCAGGTTTGTGCATGACGCTGTAGGGAAACGCGGCTCCGCTGCAGGCGCTGTAGCTCAGGCGCGACTGGCTCTTAATGCTCCCCGGCGGGCGACCGGGACTCACTTTATACCCCGCGGCTTTGGTGGTCCCCAGGGGCCGTCCCGGGCTGGTCTTGAAGCCGGCGGCCCTGGTGGTGCCCAGCGGTCTGCCTGTGCTGGTTCTGTATCCGGCTGATTTGGTGGTGCCCGCCGGACGCCCGCGTTTCCCAGATCTCCCGGATGCACTCTTCTTCTTGGACTCGCCGCTCTCGTCGTTGGCGGGCCCCGGGGACAGCGGTTGCTCCTCGCGGCACGGCGTGGGTTTGAGGACGGCCGGAGGAGGCAGGTAAGCGAAGCACATCTGCCGAGGCCGCTGAGGAGGAGAAGACTGATAGAACTTGGTGGG